>SNQJ01S0089702.1:0-29029 GCA_010110895.2 Picea sitchensis
CCAAAGTGGGCGAGCTCGAGTTCAAGGTCACGGAGAAGTTCATTTCAGAGGCAATTCAATTGCCCACCACAGGCCAGAGATGGACAAAGGGACAGCCGGTTGATAAAAAGATTTGTACGCAGCTGTTGAAACCTCAGTACCGGGAAACACAGTGGTCCGAGGGAACATCGCGGTCATGGTTGGAACCGCAGTGGGCTCAATTGTTGGCCATCCTCCAGCGTTACCTCACGTGTGAGGGTCGATATACCATCATATTTCCCTGCCATGCCCGACTCCTGTTACACTTCACAGGTACTCTGCTGAACATACCCTTATTTTTGTTGAAAAGTTTAAAAAGGATGGCCGAACAGGTCCAAAAGGCTAACAAGTTTCGAGGAAGCCTATTTCACTTTGGTCTAGTTAAAATATTGATTAAATCTGCACTGTTGAAGAAGAAAGAAAATTGGGATCTATTCACTGTAAAACCCCTTTCCTGTGCCCAGTCTAAAGATAGGAGTGTGAAGCCTGTTCCCCCACACAAAAAGTTGAACTCCAGGAAAAAGAGGGTCAAAACCCTGACTAAAAACTATGTTGGGGACCCTGATCCAGAACCTCCAATTGATGACGAAGTAGAAACCAATACTGAAACTGTGAAGGACACCACACCTACAGAGGAAAACATTGAAATCCTGAGTTCTCTCCTAGCTGCCGAGAACATAATTGACATGGAGGAACTAGCAGAGTCGACTGACAAGCCTAGGAGGAATCCGAAAAGAAAATGTAAAAGCGTATTGTCAGGAATGGACAACTCGGTGCCCAGTTACCCACCACAGGAGAGATTGGAAAGTGTGGATGGTCATGAAGAGGCTCCAGAGCCCTCTGAAATGACCTGGACTCTGTCCCAACTCATTCGAAAAAAATCGTAAAACGGATCGGCAGGCTACTACGCCCAAAGGAATTGTGCAGAATGAGTCAATTCAAGTACCAACGGGTACCCCTGTTCAGATGAAAAGAGAGTCCACTCCTGGACCTAGTCCAGTTGACACCTATGAATGAAGCCCAAATGAGTTCACTCCTGAACTCAGTCCAGATCATAATTTTGATCCAGTTGACACTTATGAACGCAAACCAGATGAGTTCACTCCTGAACTCAGTCCAAATCATTATTCCGATAGAGTTCACACCCCTGCTCAAAGTCCAGACGATTTTACTCATGCGTCTAGCCCTCAAGCACAGCCAGGACAAGATCAAACATTTGAAACCCACTGCGAGATTTCCTCCAGTCAATCCTTGAAACCAATGGTGGCAAAACTAGAAAGAAAGAATAACAGATTGAAGGAGAAGTTACATGAGTACATTGTATTGGATAAACATATTAAAACTGAGAATGAACTCATGAAACTTAGGGTAACTCACCTCTTGTACAAAATTGAAAGGTTAAAGAAGAGGAATAAGGATATTTTCAAAAGGAACATGCAACTTTAGAGGACTGCTAGAAAGCATATTATAATCAACAGAGTCCTCAAGAAAGAAATCAGGAATCTGAAGAAACAGGAGAGGCTACAAATGTTGGTTGCAGCCGCTGCAACCCTCTGATTGCTACCAGTATTTGACTTTTGTTGCCTGAGGACAGGCAAAGACTTCAGTGTGGGGGCATGTTGGTCTCCAGTTTTGATCATGTTTTTGCCTATATTATATTCCAAAGACCTCCATTTATATACCCAGTACCACCCCTTTTGGCCTTGTTTTGACATAATTGACATCTCCCTACCACTCAATGGGGCTACTTAAGGTATCTTTACGTTTCAAGGTATTTTTATGAATTTTTATGATTTCAATTGATATTGAAACTAATGTCGCTTGGGTTAGGTACCACTTCTATTTTTGGAATAGGATTGCCAGTACCAGGTACCAACTCGTACCCCGTGGAGATACCAATGAAGCCGCTCAAGATCTGTGCGTTATGGTCAGAATGGGAGACAGAGAGATTCACATGACAGATGGAGTCATCGCTCATATGATGATGGAAGGCACAATGATAGAACTGAGTCGTTATATTTTATGATTCACACTTCGTGACACTACGTGTCACGAAGATGTGAAGACTGTTTAAAACTTGATTTCAAGCTATTTTCGGATCAGGGATCCGTTTGGACTTACGTATTTTTTTTTTCTTTAGACTGTTATGAAGGGGGATCTAGATATAAACAGAAGATCACTCCTAAGAACCGGTTGGATGATGCTATGTTATGAAATATATTTCTGAATATAGTCTATCTTGCGTTATGTTATTCCACTGTCACACGATTTGAGTATTTCTCTTATGAGTAAATGGAACGTGAAGTATACACAGTCGTTGTGTAGATGATATAGTTAGTTCTGGTTGCCTCTTATAGCGTTTGTACCTTTTGGTTGGGCCCGCCAAACAGGTTCAAGTCGTTGTGTTACTCTGTCTTAGATTTAGTTCATTTCAGTGTTTTGGAATTTGCATACAGGATAGCTTAAAGTTTAAAGATTAACTGGTTCAGAGTCGTGTTTAATCGTTCTTCAACAGAATCGTTTCCCGCATACTGATATCTTTTACGTTGATGAGTATTGAACGCATGACTGATGCCTGTAGGGTTTAGAACATGAACTAAGTTTGATTAGTTTCTAGTTTTCAATTTGAACATAACTAGGAATTGGAATGAACTTTTCTTTGTTAGATAGTTAGTTACCTTGCTTAGTTAGGATAGTTAGATTGCAGTTAAACTAGAGGAAGCTTCCGACACCAGTAGGGTAAGTAGGGTGTTTCTCTGTTTTCCTGTAGACATATTTAGATTCATTTGCAATGTTCAGATTAAATGCATTTTAGGAAATACTTTTTCTGTCGTGGCTTGAATAGAAATGGTGATGATAGATGATTAAAAGTAGTGGTGGAATAATCTTGTGAAATCACACTTCTGAATGGAAATAGAAGCACCAACATTTAAGCATAGGACTGTTTTCTGTCGATGACTTAAATAAGAAATGCTAAGTTTCAGGATAGTCATTAGGATTCAAGTTCTCAGAGTGAGTTTGTGTTTTCTTCTAAAGATAGTTTTTAAGTAGGGATCAGAATCTTACTCGCACATACAGTGTAGCAGCTCGAAGTTTACTTACCCTGGTTTGACAATTTAGTGTTTCAGGCCATTTCAAATCTTCAATTTAGCAGCCTGACAACCCTCAAGCTCCACCTATCCCTATGTACAACCATCCTTATCCTCAGTTCTCATTGAACACTCCGCAACTTTTGCCAGGTTTTGTTTCACCACCTTTAAATCCTATCCCACAAAAACAACTGCTACAATGTCAAAATGAAAGCTCCCTGAAATTGACACTATTACCGGAAAAGATAGTGCCGAACCCCAATAATAATCCCGCTCAATCTCTTAACAACGTTGTGATGTAGGCCTTCTCGACATATGTTATTACTCATGTTCCATTATAGGAAATTCAACTAAGATCGGGAAAAGTTCTAGATAGGCAAAGACCTTCAGTAGTCATCCAGGAAGCAGAAGAAGAAGGAGAAGAAGAAACCACCAAACAACACATGGATGACACTGGGTGGGAATATGTTATTATCCCGAAGAATCAAGAACCCAAGATTTCCCAAAATGAACCTTCACAAATCATGAAGGTCCCTCCTTATCTAGACTGATTGGTAATCGAGAAACCTACCACCTGACCGAAATTTGACATTTTGAATGAGTTGAAAAATATTTGTGTCAAGATTCCCTTGCTTCAATCCATTAAAAACATTCCAATCTATAGTAAGTTAGTCAAATAATTGTGTATTAAGAAGCCAGGTAGGAAGAAAAAGGACCCTCCTACAGTACATTTGATAGGAGGACTCTCTGAGTACATATCAGAGTAGCCAAAGCTAGAAAAATATGGGAATCCAAGAAACCCCGTAGTGAGCATAACCATTAATAAGGTCTCCATTGGAAACACTCCCATAGACCTAAGGTCAGCCATCAATGTTATGACCGCTACTACCTTGGAACAATTATAGTTACAACCTCTTCTTCGGCCTACCCCAACCATTTTGGAATTAGCAGATAAGACTAGGGTTATACCTGAAGGGATTTTAGATGATGTCATGGTTACTTTAGCCTCATGGGAGTACCCCATAGATTTTCTTGTCATTCATTCAAAGGATCCTGCCAGAGACCATCTCGTTATTTTGGGAATACCTTGGCTAGCCACAGCCAATGTGTTTATTGGTTGTAGAGAAGGAAAAATGACCATCTCAAATGGTCTCTCTATCCAGAAGCTCACCATTTACCCTCCATCTCAACCTATTATGGAGAATCTATGGTGGCTTGAATGTCCATACGAGAATGAAGACTAGGAAGAACCTGTATTGCCAAGTGACCTGCATGGGCACTTCAGGAGCACACAACAGAAAATGTGCTAAACCAATTCATTTCTTCTATTACATGTGTGGATTTTCCACAGTCTTTTCCCCAATTTGAGTACATGTTTGGGGAATAATTTCAAGAACAATTAGACCTATCCATTTTGTCTTCGACATCTTTTATTTTCAAAATAGATGAGTCTGCCATGTCTTATACTATGCCCTATGAGATTAGTCCAGGGAAATTTTTACATATAAACTATGGGCTAGATACAGACCAACAGAAACAGTTAGTAGATATCCTTAATGAAAAATCAAGAGAATTTGCCTGAGAATACACTGACATGAAGGGTATACACCCTGACACATGCATCCATCACATATATACCCAGGGGGGAGTAACAACTGTTAGGCAGCCCTAGAGAAGGATGAACCCAACACTCAAAGACATAGTCAAGGAGGAGATTCAAAAGTTGTTAAATGTTGGATTTATCTATCCCATATTCGACAGTAAGTGGGTATCCCCGCTTGTAGTTGTTTCAAATAAAGTGACCAGGAAATGGAGAATCTGTGTTGATTTCCTGGAACTCAACAAGGCCACTCTGAAAGATTACTTTCCTCTTCCTTTCATTTACCAAGTTCTATATACCTTGTCTGGAAAGAAGTATTTTTCCTTTCTAGATGGGTATAGCGGGTACAACCAGATTCTTATAGCACCCGAGGACCAGGACAAGACTACCTTTACTTGTCCGTGGGGCACCTATGCCTATCGGGTCTTACCATTTGGATTGTGTAATTCTCCTGCCACATTTCAACAAGCAGTATTAGGGATATTTTTCGATCTTATTCATGATTGTGTGGAAGTCCACATGGATGAATTCACAGTATATGGAAACACTTACCAGGAAGCCTTAGACAACTTAGAAAAATTCCTCATCAGATTCCAGGAAATGAACCTATCCCTAAGTCATGAAAAATGCAAAATTTTGTTAACTGAAGGAGTGGTTCTAGGACATCATGTTTCATCTGAAGGAATAAACGTCGATCCTGCAAAGATTGAGGTCATTATTAGAATTCCACCCCCCAAGACTCAGAAAGAGGTGAGAATATTTCTTGGACATGTCGGATATTATCGGCGGTTTGTTGAAAATTTTACAAAGATTGTTGCACCTATGTTTGGATTATTGATAAAAGATGTTGATTTTATTTGGATTGAGCAATGCCAAACTGTCTTCGAAACCCTGAAAGCTAAGCTGTCTGTGGCACCAGTTCTTAGAGGGCCTAATTGGACTCTCCCATTTCATATATCCACTGATGCCTCCGAAACCGCAATAGGAGGGGTATTGGGGTAGAAAGAAGACCAACAGTCCTATGCCATTTATTTTGTAAACAAGAACTTGTCCCCTGCCGAGTTGAACTACACAATCACTGAGAAAGAGTTCTTGGCAGTTGTTCATGCTATTAACAAGTTTCATCATTACATTACAGGTTATGAAGTATTTGTACACACTGATCATTCTGCCATTAGGTTCCTCATGAACAAACCTATAACGAATGGTCGAGTGACTAGGTGGCTTTTGTTATTGCAAGAATTTAATATCACTGTGCTTGACTGACCTGGAAAGGATAATGTAGTAGCTGACTTTCTTTCCCGAATACAAAATGAGGATGATGATATCCCTGTAGATGATAGTTTCCCAGATGAGCATATTTTTTCCCTTTCTATCAATACCCCATGGTTTTGCGGATATGGAAAACTATCTGGCCACTAGGAAGTTACTGTCTCATTTGTCACCTCATGAAAAGCAGAAAATTATTACACAAAGTGCTAATTACTCTTGGGTCGGTCATGATATTTTTCGCACAGGTCCTGATTTAATTATTCGTAGATGTGTCCAAGAGGACGAGGCACCTGATATACTACGAAGTTGTCATGATGGACCATGTGGTGGCCATTTATCTGACAAACGCACAACATATAAGGTATTACATTCAGGTTACTATTGTCCTAACATTTTCAAAGATGCTGCCAAGTATGTGAGAAGTTGTGATAGTTTCCAAAGGATGGGAAGACCTATGTCATCTGACAAAATTTTTTTACAGGCCCAAGTTATGATAGAACCCTTTGAAAAATGGGCCCTCGACTTTGTAGGACCAATTTCACCCATGTCCCATAGGAATAACTATATCACCAAATGGGTAGAGGAAAAGGCCCTATTTAGGGCTACAGAGAAGTCTATTGTCGAATTCATTTATGAAGACATATTTACCCGCTTTGGTGTCCCTCGTGAAATTGTTACCGACCAAGGCACTCAATTTAATTCCAAGATGATGAAAGAGCTAACAGAGAAATATGGGATTAAACACCGTAAATATTCTCCATACCACCCACAAGCCAATGGATAGGTAGAATCTACAAACAAATTTCTGGAATACATCTTGACCAAGACTGTTTAGTTACATCACCGAGATTGGGCTGATAGGATCCCAGAGGCTTTGTGGGCATACCAGACTACCTGGAGGAATACCATTGGGCATACCCCTTATGAGCTATTGTACGGGAAACACGTACTTTTACCTATAGAATTCCAAGTAAGGAACTTTCGTAATGCCGCAGAGTTAGGATTGAACTTGGGTGAGTCTCAAAATCAACGAGCCCTACAACTAAATAAGTTGGATGAAATCAGGCAAGATGCCATCCAACGGATGATATTAGTCCAAAACCAGAGGAGTAAGTGGCATGACAAGTTTATTAAGAAGAAGCACTTCCATCCTAGTGATTGGGCCTTGTTGTTTGATTCCCAATTTAAAACATTCAAAGGCAAGCTCGCCACCTGGTGGTTGGGCCCTTACGAGGTAGACACTGTATATGACAATGGAGCTGTAAAAATTAAAACAATTGATGATCGACAAGTCTCCTTTGTGGTAAATGGACACTGACTTAAATTTTATCATAAGCCCATTTCCAGAGAAGATTTTATACAGGTCATGTCAGTTGACAAGGCATTGGCCTTAGTAGATGGGGAAGTTCCCCCTTGTTCTTGAAAAGTTTTTTTAATATTTCCTACTATATATATGTAAATAGTTTTTGAATTTTGTTAATAAGGCAATTCTAGAGGTTTCTGTAATTATTTATTTCACCAGGAGTACACAGCTTCAATAATATTTCTTCAACACATTGTTATAGTTGAATTTTGTGTTTGCTAAAGCATGGAAACATCACAATAACATACAAAAGAAGAAAGTGAATTGAGCCTAGAGATACCTTTCTGTTCTTTCTCAATGGTACCATCCACTACAAACTAAATAGCTTGATTATATCATATCTTTAGATAGGCCACGTCCACTTAAGTACCCCTTACATCAGGACAATTACTAAGGAATATAACAGAAAGTCATCCTCTAACATAAATACCATCCAATTAAAAAAAAGAAAGAAAAAGTTGTTTTCATAGTTGTCCCCCCATTCTCTTGCATAAAGAAATCTTATATTAAAATCTTAAAGGATGGAGGGACAGTCTCTGAGGGTTTAAGAGGCTAATCCACTAGGATACTGAACAGGTCTATTGGCAGTGGGTACCAGCCTGTGGTATGACTAGGTAAATCCATCGAAGTACTGAACAGGCTTGCTGGCAGCGGGGCATTCTACCTAGAGAGGATGATAATATGACCAAAATAAATAATAAATCTAAACTTGTCCTGATGTACGACATTACTTGCAGACAAAGATGACATGGAGTATGTGTGGTTAAGATAAGGTTAATGAATCTCATCAACTTGCCATTGGGAAATGACTCTAAGACTATCTTGAAACTCTCTTGCCTACCTCTTCTTATCTATATATTGGATCTCTTATCCTATAGATGGGGCCATCTTCTAACTGTCTCGTCAGACCAATCTGTGAAATTTCATCTTTACACTTGACAGAGTATAAATCTTCATCTATTGGGGGATACTGACTAGTTTCCTATACTTTTGATTGTGAGGTGTCACAATACTTAGGTGTGGGGGAGGGATTCATGAGCTGACAAATGATCATTGCCTAGAGAAATGAGTCTTTGCAAGAATTTTTGTATTATTACCATGATACGGGTTATTACATTGATAGTCATGTTATTTTTTTTGCTTAACTCTTGTGTGTTATAAATTACTGAAAACATACTTAACAAACCACTCTTTATTGGTTTATCATTCATTACAAGATGCATGTTGTAGGTTTGACAATACATTTTATGCTTGCTATAACCCGTTCATTATAGGTTTTTGACATTACATGTCATATACAAGAAGATTGGGTGAGCATGAAGCATTCTTCCTCTGCTCATTAACCACTGTGGTTGTCAAAAACACTTTAAATTTGCAGGCCATCCATTATAAGAGGTGAAAATGCACTTAACACAGAAGTACCGGATGAAGTATCGTATGAGGTACTGTATGAGGTACCGGATGAGGTGTCGTATGAGATGTCATTTGAAGTGTCGAATGAAGTGCCATTGAATTGAATACCAATAACCGTCCTAGATTCCAGGTAACTGGAAATCAATCACATTCAATTAAATTGGTTACATACATTGATTAAACATGCTTCATATGGTTATGATCAAATGTCCAAGTCAAAAGACTTGGACATTGATCTAAATTACGCACCAGTACATTGCTTCAAATCGAGCCTTTGAATTCGAATTCTTCACACATGGCAGCTCACGCGCACATGTGTGTAACTTACTCCACATTAAGTGCATCCAAAATTGGGCTGGGCACTCTATTATCTCATTTACCCTTGCCAATTTCTCTCCTCTGCATTAAGAAATCGTGCCCAACCTCTGCCATCTCGTCCTCTGTCCAAAAATGCATTTGGCCTATGCTAAATCCATGTCATTGCTTGGTCAATTTCTCCCTTGCTTGGTGAATTTAACCTCTATCACAATGCCTAGGAGATACAAACCCTCCTCCTATGCAGACTTGTTTTCCATTCCAGAATTTGCACAGTGTAGAGAAGTGTTTTTGCATGTTGGCCGGGGGCCAGTTCTGTCTAGCTTGCAGGGCCATGATGACGACCTCTCTTTGCAATTTGCAGTTGGTTTTGATGGTAAGACAACACATGTAGGGTCTCTTATCTTTGAAGTCACAAAATATTCCATTTATGTTGCAAAAACTCTCCCAAGAATGGGAGATAGATGGTTCAAAAACCACCAATTGTCACGCTCAAGTTACAACAGGGTGTTTAAGCCCAAATTCGAGAGAATTTCAGGAGCAAAAGGGTATGCTAAGGAGTGGATAAAGCCAGAATTGGTTAACCCCCTCATGGTCATCACAAGGTTAATTACATGTGAAGGTAGATACTCCACCTTCAAAGATTGTCATTTTAGATTGCTGGCTCATTTTCTGTTCAACAAACCCTTGAACTTTCCCTTTTATTTTCTCAAAATCTTGGAGAAGATGTCTTTTCAAGTGAGTAAA
Organism: Picea sitchensis; assembly: GCA_010110895.2. NCBI lineage: Eukaryota > Viridiplantae > Streptophyta > Pinopsida > Pinales > Pinaceae > Picea > Picea sitchensis. The sequence goes on from SNQJ01S0089702.1 coordinate 9,818, forward strand.
AATGTGACTAACCCCCACAATAGTCTCTTCCACCACGGTTTGATCAAACTCCTCATTCTTACCGAATTAGAGAAACAGGGGCAAAATTGGGATGCCTTTATCTACCAATTTGCAAACCCCCAATTGACAGTTAAGACTTGCAAAAAGCCACTTAGCCTAAAAACTATCTCTCCATCCAAGCCTCGCTCTCCAAGAACTCCAAAATCCCTTGCACAAACCCTCTCTTTGCCAGAACAATACCAAAATCTTGTTGATATCCCTACTTCTTCATCGGGTAAAAAGACCAAAAGAAGCCCATTGTTGACCCCCCAATGCCTTCACTCTCTCTTGATCCTACACCTAAAAATCTCCAAGAAGTAATGTAGCAAGACTTTCCCATAATTCCTACAAACAAGAGGGGAGCCAATCGATTTGGTAAAGGACCCTTTCGGAAGAGTACTCAGAACAAAAGAACCAAGCCTTATGCAAAGCCTCCACCTGCTTCGGATCCCATCCAAGTGTCCTACGACCTTGAGAGCCCTCATAAGAAACTTAGGGAAGTCTCTATATATGGATTATAGCCACTAAGGAAAACAAAATCAGAGCCTACCTCACCTTTTCGATCTCCCATCACTCCTACTTCACCTATGCCCAATCTAGATCCTAAAACTGATAGATTGTCCACATCCCTCAAAGGATCTAAGCCTTCCTCGAAGATCACTGATTCTATCCCAACCATAGAGTATCTACAAAAAGAAAATCATCAGCTTCTCCAACAGTTGGAAGAGAGGAAGACAATAGATAAACACCTTCATCATGACAATCCAGTCCTTCAAACAAAAGTTAACTCTCTTCAATGATTGGTCGATGAGATGACCAAATCTAACCGCAGCCTCAGAGCACAGCTAAAGAAACACAAAAGGCACAAGGCTAAGTCTACACAACAAGAAGGAGAGCCTTCCAAAGTTGATCCTACTCAGCAAGCCTAGTCATGAGGGGTAACTTCTTTTTATTTGCAGTGGGACCTGCAAAATCGTAAGTGTGGGGTAATGTTGGGCCTGAGATATGATCATTTTTATGACGGTTGTTATACATTTTTGCTGCATGTACATATATGTTTTGCACGTTTTGAAGGATCTTTTTGAAGAATTTTATGGTAAATCGGTATGATCGCCATAAGGTACGTGTAATTCATGTTTAATGATTAAATCAAGTTTAATTCGTCATGTTCTATGATTTCCAAGAGTTAATTCGTTTTTTTTCTGTTGTTACAAGGAAAAATGCACCATGTTTCCAGTTTCGACACTTGATCTAGCACTTGTTCTAGCACTCATTCCGGTACCCGATCCGACACTCGTTTCAACACCCAGTATTGCACAAAAACGCAAGGTGAGTTGGCGGTTATGGCATTGGCAGCCAATGATGGACAAATCGGGCACATGGGTTTTCTTCATGATCACCCCCTCCAACTACTAAGCTCAAGACAACTCGATTTCAGTTGTCCAAAGAAGGAAATTATTGGCTTGCTCCATTTTGTTAGTTATGGCATCATTTATTGTATTTTGCCAAAATTAGAAGTGGTTTGACCCTCCTGTGGTTGACCACTTGGTTTGTAAATGTTATAAATACCACTAAAGTGGTAAGATGATTGTTAAGTAGAAGAACCAAGTAGCATAAGCATTAGAATTTCCAGAAAAACGATTTTGCTCTGTTTTTAGTTTTATATTGCCAGAATTGTGCCAGAACTGCGTTTTCAAGCTTTCATGGTGAATTCGGCCTGTTGAAGTTCATGGTGTGCTTGTAGGAGGTAGTCATGACTTTCTGGGGGGCCCACCAACAGTTTGGTGATTTTTCTTATGTTTATTTACGCATTTCTTAATTTAAATTGCTCTTTCTTACTTCCCGTATATGCATGTTTTTATTTAATTAATTAGTTTGTCGTAGCTTACTGTTTTACTTCTCCTTTGTAGGTTAGATGATGATATGTGTTAGCATGTGTTGATCTTGTAGATTATAAAAGGCTTGCAAGTCTCTATACTAACTCTGTGTTCAATTAGAAAGTCTCTATATTAACCTCATGTGCATTTAGATGTTAAAATTATGCTTTGATTTATGGTTTTATAATCAAGTTGAAAACACAGTTTTTAGAATAAAATAGAGTTTTATTTGGGTTTCCTTTGATAGGGATTTTGATGGATGGATAGAATGATGGATGGATAGATTGTCTTCAAGTTTTTGAATCATAGCTTGCTTATCTTAGTTTACATGGATTTCATTTACTTAGTATTGGTTAATGTAATTGTCAATTTACTTTTTATTATCATGTTTTTAAATTTCTGTTTTTAGTCATTTTCTTATCATAGTTTGAATAATTAGAATAGACATACCATATTTTTCTTTTACGCAATTTCCTTTCATAGATTAAAATGCAATTAAATTTATTAGTTAAATAATGATGATTTCGTTATGTTGTTGATGGTTTATACATGAATATGCAGGGTATTTAACATTACTTTTATCATGGCTAAGTTTTCATTGGATTGTTTAATCCATACCGTTCATTTTTCCATTGAGATTAGTGTTGAGTTTATACCGTTGGAATTGTCATTTGTTGTCAAGTGTCAACGAGATATCATCCGTCACCACCGAAGGCATTCACACAACCACAAGCATTATATTTGAATTGTCATAAGTTAAAAGAATAGTTTTCCTGCTTTCATAGATATAGTTTCTTGCTTTCATAGCTGAGGAAATAGTCTTATTTGTTGTTGTAGGATAGATAGACTTTGCTTTGACAGATTAGATAGCAGTTTGCTCAAGAATTAGTTGTTAGTCTTTCTTTCTTTCAATAGACTAGATTTCCTTTCATGCATTGCATTGAGCATTTAGATTTCCTTTCATGCAAGAGAAATAGTTTTGCATTAGGCATTTGATTCACTTGCCTCTTAGGCTAGATAGTTGTTCAATGAGAAGTCTTTGCTTACTTGTCTATTTGCTTTAGTACGATATATAGTTGTCTTTGCTTACTTGTATTTTGCTTTAGTAGGTTAGTTAGGTGTCTTTGCTTACTTGTCTATTTGCTTTAATAGGTTAGATAGGTTCTTTTTCTTACTTTCTTATTTATTTTCTTTCATAGGGTAGTTTCTCATTGAATGTAGGTTGGCAAGTTAAAGAAGTTTGCTTTTGTCATTTTCTTATTATGCTTAGTAGTTTGTTTTTGCTTATTGTTAAACTAGTTTACTTTACATAGAGTTTTCATTTTCTTTCTTAGGAACTATTCATCGATCCTTAGCCCAAAAGTACTTAGGTTACCTAGCTTCAAGTTGCTTAGTAGGGTTTTCTAATTAGATAGGTTTTCTTGAGTAGATTAGCCTTAGATAGATTCTTTCATTAGTTAGACTATACTCCTACCAACCTTTTACCTTTGGCATATATTTTGATACAACTCTAAGTTTACTTACCCTGAGTTGACAATTTAATTGAGGGTAGTTTAGTGTCTTTTTTAGTACATATAAATCACCTAACAATTCCTTTTCTGAATTGGAGATTGTTTTTCATACAGATTCCCCAAGGTATCGATACAGACCTTGGCAGTCATTAACAAAGTCATTGTAGGCATTATACTGTCTTTGAATGAGTCAAAGATGATTCACTTGGCCTTTGCTTGACTCTTCCTGAATGTCTTTCTTCCTGCATTGTTCGTGGGTTCCTCCACCACTGTGGTCACATACTGCTCAAGATCATGCTCCTACAAGATATTTGTTATCCGAAGCTTCCACGCATTGAATTTGGCATCTCCTTCGAGCCTATCCTCGACCCTAAGTAAAATGGAGGATGACATGGACCTCACACTAGAAACTTAATCAAGCTATCTTGGATATGTGTGTACCTGTTGTTGCACTTCAACACGTTTAACACACCCTAAGCTCTGATACCATGTTAAATTATGAGCTTGATTTCTGGAAAACCCTGTATAGGGAGAAAAACTCCAGCAAATGATATTCCTTTATTTCATTAATAATGCAAGATCACTTACAAATATCCACCATGAATGTTCTTCTCTTAAAGAGCTTGCCAAGATGACTCTAACCTGACAAAGACCTAAAAGAACTTATTGAAATACACCTCTAATATGTTGCCTCTATTGTTGATATACAACATTGATATGATGCTTTGGTATGTTGTCTCTTTATCAATGATACGTCCCTCTATTGCTTCACCCTTAACCTGCATATCAAAAACTATGTTGAAGAGAGGGGTTGACCTCCGCTTATATAGGATGAAGAGGAGAAGAGGAGAGACTTGAAATAGTAACATGTTTGCATGCTTTAATCATAACTCAACTTCATACTTTAGTTCAAACTTAGAACTAGACTTGAGACTGGTATAGTTTAGTTCGAAAATAGAACTAGTCTTGAGTCTTTAGTTACAACTCAACATTACACTTTAATTCGAAAATAGAACTAGACTTGAGACTGGTATGCTTTAGTTCAAAAATAGAACTAGACTTGAGACTTTAGTTACAACTCAGTATTACACTTTAGTTCAAAAATAGAACTAGACTTGAGACTTCAGTTACAACTCAACATTACACTTTAGTTCAAAAATAGAACTAGACTTAGGACTTCAGTTACAACTCAACATTACACTTTAGTTCAAAAATAGAACTAGACTTAGGACTTCAGTTACAACTCAACTCTTTACAATGCAATTCAAAATTCTCTTCATGGTGGATAATGTTACATGTGCCAATGCACTAGATCAATACATTATATCATTTGTAATATTAGGGATATCGTTTGTTTCTAGCTCATAGGAATTTTATGTTCAACCTAACTTTTTCTATATGCCTTGAATTTTCTCATGGATCACAAGGTTTGACTAGGCTCACAGAGGTCGTATGTTCCCCCTGACTTTTTCACTAGTCTATCTATGCTCAAAGAGGTTGTACGTTCCCCCTGACTTTTGCACTAGACTGCCTATGCTCACATAGGTTGTACGTTCCCCCTGACTTTTGCATTAGACTCACATAGCATCTCATTTGTCCTGACTTTTGGTTTGAATCATAGAGGTTGTACGTTCCCCCTAGATTTTGTCAATACCTCACAAGATTCGTTGATTCTCCAAATATTCCTAGCTAGCCTCAGGGTGGCCCATATGGCCTCTCATTGGAAAATGGCTATCGATGCTGCCAAATTTAATAGGTGAGAAGTGGCAAGGCCATGAGGTATGATCCTTAAGACCTGGAATTAATAAGCGAAGATCTGAAAATCAGGGCATCTTTTGAACAGGTCGGATGTATGCGCTTTTGTGAAAATATCAAAGGGTACAATGTGAAGATGGATGAGCAGCTTGCCCCCAATTTTACTGGGTTTCGAAAAACCATTGTAGGAATCACCTTCTGAGTGACGGAGGAAAATATGTCAGCTATGACAGAGATCCCTCCCCATTGTGAAAAATGGTTTAAAGGCATGCCTTTATACATTTTGTGCTATAAAGACTTTATCAAGCCCAATTGTCTAAATGGGAAAATTAGAGCCGATGTTCTAAGCTAGTACCTCTGGGAACCTTTCCAAAAGATCCTAAAGGTAATTAGAAGATATTTCACCTATGAAGGAAGGTTTGACAAAGTGTACCCATATCACATCAAGTTGTTGATGCACTTCACAGGGAAAAAACCTCTGAATCTACCTTTCTTCTTGCATCAAAGCTTGGAAAAGATGGCAGACAATGTCTAGGCCAAGGCTGACCAACAGGGGAACAATTTATCCCATTTTTCATTAATCACGTTGTTGGTGGTCAAAGAATTGAGACATTTGAACAAAGACTGTGACTCATTTCTGATTTCGACTGGCATCCCCATAGACCCCAAAGGAGCCATTCCTCATTCTGTGAGGGAAAAAAAATTCCACAACGCAGGGGCAAGAAAGGAATATGTCATGGGAAAGGGAAAGGAAATAGAAGACTTGTCATCCCACCATCCAACACCCTAGAAAAGAGGCAGACCAAGGTTGATTAAGAAACCCTAGGAGATCCAAGCCCCTAGTGAATCGTGCACCCCGTCTGTTGTCGAGAGATTACTCATGCGCGTCGTTAGGATAGAGCTTATTGAAGGTTAAAGCATGGGAATTGGTGAAAGGCGAAGGAAGTCAGGTGAAGAAAATGTGAATGTTTAGGAGTTGTCGCAACAGCTGAAGTAAGCACATCTCACTATCGTCAAACTATATCAAGAAAATAGACAATTAAGAAGATAGATGGAAGAAAGGACTATTGAAACGCCAACATTAGAGAGTTGAGTAGGGCATGCAAATTGGATCAAAAGACAACTCAGAGAGGCACAAGATGTAATTGTTCATCTACGAGAGGAACAAAGGGTGTTAGAAGAAAGAATCATAGAGAATTTCAAGGAATGCAAACTGACCATGGATAACACCCATGAGGCTCTCACTAGCGCTCAAGCAAAACTGAAAGGAAATGCGGTCTTGTGGAGACAGGTGAAGAATATGAACAAACATAACTGGTCTCTTAGAAAAACAATAAGAGTTTTAAGGTTGCAAGTGAGACTAGAGGCATGAGTGAGACATCCCCATTTTGTCTTTTTTGATCATGGCATGGAATCTTCCCCCCCGCATATCTTGTTTCCTTCTGGTAACAAGAAGTCTGATGTGGCACCCACACGGTAAATATTCATCGCACAGATGTTGTAAACTTGCCTACTGAGGAGGGTAGGTATAAGTGAAACACATGCCAGTTTTGGAAGAGATGCATGGCCTCCTAACCATTGTTGCCACCTGGAGTTGCACGAGCGATCGAAAACGGACGTCTGCTACATCGACTTGCCACGTGCATACTACAACCAGTGATCGCACAACAACAACCAAAGACCATTATACAAGGTGAAAAAGTTTCCAATAGTGCACTTGATTAGTCGGGCACCCCGTGAAATAAAACTCTGATTTATCACAACCTAATGACTGAATCTTACTCATGACTGAATGATTGAGATGAAGGTGTCGGTTATGTTATGATTGGGTGCAGTTGGGTTTCTATTTTTGGTAAACTCTACTCAAAAGGTTAGCTGGGGAGGAAGTATCTGAATCTGAAATTCTAGGGGAAAGTAGTTCGAGGCATAGCATCCCGAGAGGGCGTGACTTTTCTATATATTGTATCTTTTCAATGTAAGTTGGGTTGGCAAAGTAGTGTAGATAGAGGACTCTTGAATGCAATCTTTGAATCTGAATAGAAATAACAATGCAGAGGTCTTGAAGCTTTGACGAAAAGATTCTAATGGTGGTGGTTTGATGTATTGTGATCCTATCTCTATATGTACTTCCGGTTTCCCGTAAATTCATGTCTGTTCCCTTTGTTTAAATTGGAATGTTTGACGAGTTTAAAATTCATCGCGCGGTGCTTTAGAATCATCCATTTAAACTCCGTGTTTCCTTCTAAGCAATTTAGAAAACATCTTTAATGGTGCTCTAGTTTTCTTTATGTCCTCCTTTCTTCCACCATACACGAAAACATTTAAACTGAAATACCATATCCTATTTAGCCTTTATCCTCTGAAATTTTCCTTTACTAGTCATTTATTTCTCTCGTTTTCAGGAGGTTGACTCCATAGCCCAAAGTTTTGTATTTCCTTTCCAGTGAAACTAGAAACATTTCTCAAACATATAAATCTAGCCAACAATCTAAATTCATTATCTATCAGAAACTACGTCCCAGAGAGAGCCCTCTCTAGATTGGAAAGGTTATTTTCCAATCTTAAATTTGGTATGTAGGTTACCTTGGTAGTTCATTTCTCTTCAGCCCAACAATTTACCAAGTGCTAACAACTGGAAGTTAGGGAAAAAAAGCTTAACTTGCTTGTCCAACTAACATATTATACTATATGCTTGGATTTCCTTGTGTCTTGGGCAGGTATTCACACTTGGTGGGTCACTCGACTCATTTGGAAACCCTTAAAACCTCCCAAGACTTCAGTCCAATACGTTCATACCATTTACACTTGACCTCTAGGGACTTCATATAAATTTTCATATTTCTCCATCTCATTCCCCCTAGGGTCACAAGGATTTCCCCCTTGAGGTGAATACCTCAATTATAAAGTGATGAGGACCCCTACCTAAGGTGGCAGTATGTAGGTGACCTCTTAATTTTCATCTTTTGGTGGTTGGTTCAGGATTTTCCCAACCTACAACTTGTGAGATAACATGTATCAAAGACTCTGAGATGCATCTAGTTATAAAGTGTTGCGGGGCTCTACACAGGTACATCCAAACCGAAATGGAGTTTTTGGACATCTCATCACTGGGAGTCACTTATCGATATGATGTCAAAATCAAGAAAAACTTTAAGCAGTAGAACAAAACGGAGTTCGTATATGAAAATATGCAATAGCCAAGTATGGTAAAGGTATCCCTAACCCATAGAACAACCAACCTCAATACAACCAATGAAATCCACAAGAAAAGAAGGGTAATGGGAAGACAAAGAAGGACACTGGAAAATAATGTGATTTTCACAAAATACCTTGGCACCACACCAATGAATGTCGCTCAAAACAATCATTGGTAGTCAAACTCAAAGAAAACAAGTCGATCTCAGACTCAGCTATGACTAAAAAAAACTAAAATGAGACAGATTATTGATGCAGAACCTACTACTACCATCACGACCACAACAATCCAACCAGAAGAACCATAGGATCTCGAGGAGGGGGAGCGCCTCTTCCATTCATAGATGTGTGTGAAGGGGACCCCACTGCATTTTATTGTTGATAGTGGAATCCAAAATAACCTCATATCAACAGAGGTCATCAAGCACTTGTATTTTTGACAACACCACACCCATATCCATACAAAATTGGATGGCTTCATCAGGGTCAGGATCTCTGCGTTAGCCATCAGTGTCGCTTGTCCTATGGAATCAATCCCTTCAAGGATGAGATAATGTGTGATGTTTCCCCATTATAAGTCTATGATGTTCTTTTAGGCCATCAATATATGTGGGCGTTTCATGTTTTTTATGAGTCTTAACCATGTAGTGTCATTGTTACTCTGGGGGCCATCTCTACCGGATACCAGAGGTATTTTTGACTACTATCCCGCCAAAACAGTGTCACAAAGTAATCTCTCATATGACAAAGTTTAGCTTCTTTGTGATCCAGTCAGAAGGAAAACAAAAGGACATTGTAACCACTACAGCCTTGGCCAAAGACCTTTATATCCAACAAAAGAATATCAACAAGATTGTAGAAGAGCATGAAGATATTCTTACTTCACCTACGGGGGTGCCTCCACACTGCCCAGTCAAGCAAATTCATAAAAGATTCCTTCATACTATTCATGTTGCATATTCATCGACAGACTCCTCCCACACTCAGATCGAGGTAGATCATGCAGCTAGATTAGTTACACTAATCCAACCCCTCTAGCAATATGTTCATGACATCCTTCAAGAAGCTAATCATGACACCTTCCTTAGCAAGGCAAGCATCTCACCAAGGTTCAGATTCAACAAAATATTCTTCAAGAACTTGACGCAATGGATACCATTTCTTCCTAAGGGGGGAGGAATGATCTAGGTGGATAATATCAATGACCACCCACCTATTCCACTATCTCAAAATACAATTTTCCACCTTGGTAGTTTTTCTACAGTTTTTCGAGTCCCTAACTTTCAGGGTCGTTTTGAGGCCCTAAACGATGTGTTTTTGGAATTTTAGGGCTCGGGTAATAGTCAAAGGGCCTATCCTGCGCTCAATTGAAATGGTTGAAATGTGTTCTTCTCGGCTAGACCTTCCCAATGAGCTATTGTGCGCTCCAAATGGAGATCGTATGCAAAAGTTACATCGTCGGGAAGTTGATGTATCAACTACCCCCATCAGGGCCCACAAACCTTTTGGTGTTTCATCTTTCGAGGTTATGGTTTTGGATTTTATTTACGTTTAAAATGCCTTTGGAGCCTCATTGTAAAGATCATCTTATTTTGAATGAACATAACCATCACATATCTTCTCAGAGATAGGTTGCATCATTTTAACGAGTTCATTCACTCTGTATTTTTACAGTTTTTGTACATTCCTTTCATTAATAAAAATTGTGCATTACTGCAACTTTGTGTTTATTGAAATATCTTTGTATATTTCCTTGTTATATATCTACTTTAATTTCATTCTAAAATAATCTGGAACACCTTCTGAGTTTGAAATTTTGGCTTATAATACTCTTATATGAATTTTTAAACTCTTGAAATTTTCATGTTTTGAACCTTTAGTGATAATCTTTTATAGCACAAATACCAAAATGACTTGTTTAAGACTAATTTCAGGATTAGTAAAAATCCCCAACTTCCACAAGATTTATATTGCAAACTATAATGATTCAATTTCTGAAAATTTTTCCACATGTAATTCACTATTTCTCCTCAAGATTATAAACATTTCAAAGTCTGAAATTTCACTGAAATTCGTTTATAGTGAAAATAAAAAGATGACTTGTTTGAGACTAATTTCAGGGCTAGTCACAAACTCCAAATTCCACAGACGATATCTATAAACATTTAACGACCCAAAACCTTAAATTTGGACTATATGTGCTTAGCTATGTTGTCTCATTCTCCACAAAATTTCACTTTCTAAAACTTCTCTGAAAAAAGTTATAGTGAAAATATGAAGATGAGTCAAAAACATTATCTTCCATAGGCTATATCTATGAAATTATAATGAACCATATCTTGAAATTTTTACCAGACATACTTTGATATGTCTTATGATCAACCTCCAAATTTTGTTTTCTAAATCATCCAAGAAAAAAAATTATAGTGAAAATTCCAAGATGGTGCACCTTAAGAAGCGAAACCCTAGGATCGAAGCTCAGATACCAAATGTTATGAACCAATGCCTTGAGAATGATAAAAAATAAATTAATAATAGTCCACTTCGAGGGGGAAACCTCAGTTTACAATATATTCAATGTACAAGATGAGATATGATGAGATAAGATAATCCTAAGACTAGATATCCTTGGTATATATATAGGAGACAAAGGGCGCAATGAAGGGTTCTAGTCTACATACAAATATAACACTAGAGATGTAATAATTCAATATCTAGGGATTAATAAGGGATTTTATACATAACATCGGGATTTGTATAAGGATTAACACTAGCCTATCTAGATGGTATGCTCCACGAGGGATGGGTGAATGGTGCCCACTTGAGACTTTTCGCCCCTCCATAAACTTAAGATGCACTACTTCTACCAGAGGAGTAATATACACTACTTTCATTTTTTCTACAATCCAGTCAAGTCAATAAATATCAACCCTATGAATGAGCCAATCAATATAGTTTCATCAAGTCTAGTCAAACTCAAACATGTCATTGAGAGAGTCTCTAGTTTATTTCAATTAATGGTTGGTATATTTCAGTTTAAAATTTTGAAATTATGTTTCTTGTGATTTATGGATATAAATTGTGTAGGGAGTTTTGAAACGTCCAACGTTTCGAGTGGACACTCCACCCATCATCGTGGACTATTAAATCAATTTTGTTTGAAAAGAGTGTCGAGGAGATCTTATAAAGGATAAATTTTAATAAGATCGTTGAGGAAAGGAGACTGGTTTGGTAAAGTGGAAAAAAAATTAGACATTATAAATTGAAGTAAAGTATAATAGTGGTTATAAATTAATGAAATGATTAAACGTTGAAATAATAATTGATCTTTTCATCTATTTATATTTCATCATTTAATGCCCCCAAGGTGTAGAACAATCAATGATGGAGTGTATTGTTAAGGCACTCTGTTATGTGAAGTCATCGATTCAAAACCCTCGATTAGCCTTGTGTGCCACGTGAGGGGCCATCTTGGCATGCCTGGAGGTTATAGTGGTAGTAGTTGGATACAACGAGAGAAATAAAAATAATTATTAAATGATGAATTATAAATAGATGAAAAGATTAAAACAAATTAGCGGAAAATAAATTAACATTAAATTAATTAATAAAATAAAGATAATTAGAAGTGAGATAAAGAATAGTTTAAATTAATAAATAGTCTTGAATTAGAAGATAGGGGGGAAGGAAGTAGGGTTTATAAAATAATGAGACAGAATCTATAAGATCTTTGATAAAAGGATTAAAGTAAAAAACAATGAAAGAAACATGAAATTCAAAGGAGGGATAAGTAGTTAGGTTTGATGGCTAAGGAAATAAATCATAGGCTCCAGGATTGGTTGAGTTTATACCCATCATCACGATTAAAATTATTGGGTTTTTTTTCAATTTCCAAAGCTTCATGAATGACGCAAGATGAGTAATAGGGTGTTGAGGCCAAGATTTTGGTTTGGTCAAAACAAATTAAGTGTTTATATTTGAAAGAGTGTTTTGCAATAGTTGATTTTGAGATGTGATTATGGGTTGTGTTGGCTATGTTCTCTTTGAGATAGGATTTGAAGGATCTACCAATTTGGCCAATGTGTGATTTTCCACAGGAGTAAGGAATTTTGTAAACTCTTGGGCCAAGCATTGGGTCATATTTATCCTTAGCGGATCTAAAATAGTGTTTAAGGGTTTTAAAGGATTTAAACATGGTTTTGATATTATTTTTAGCTAGAATTTTATAAATGTGATCAGTAGTGTCTTCGATGTACGAAAAATAAATGTGAGCTAGGGGCGGGGAAGAAGAGTAAGAGATGTTTAATTTGAGATTGCATGCTAAGAGGAAGACTTTGTTAATTTGAGAGCTGGAGTAACCATTGGACATAAGGGTTTTGGTTAGGTGGGATTTTTCTTTCTCGAGGAATTGGGTATCGAAGATTCGGATGGCTCGAGTAACCAAAGTTTTTAGAACAATGGATTTTTGGAATGGGTGATGATGGGAATGAGAATGAAGGTATTTGTTTGTATGAGTATTTTTTTGATAAACTTGGTGGGTAAAGGATCCATTAGGGAGGCGAGAGATAAGAGAATATAAGAAGGGGAGAGAATTTTCCTTCTCCATTTCCATAGTAGATTGGATATGGGGGGAAATGTTGTTTAGATTGTTGAATAAGGAAGTTAGCAAGGATTTTCCATGAGGCTAGACAACAAAAGTGTCATCAACAAATCTAAACCAACATTTGTGTTTGATATGAAAGTTGTTTAAGACTAAGGTTTAAAAATGTTTCATGAAAATGTTAGTGACCATGGGGGATAAGGAGGACCCCATGGTTGTGCGTTCAGTTTTTTCATAGCAAGAACCTTTGAAGGTGAAGAATGTTCAATAATTTTAAGGGTTTCTAGGGATTCCAGGACCAAAACTTTGGTCTTATTAAAATTTAATCATTTATAATATTTCCTCAACATTCTTTTCAAACATCATTGCTTCAATAGTCCTTGATGATGGTTGGAGGGTGCACTCGAAACCTTGGAAATTTCAAAACTCCCTACACATTTTATATCTAGAAATCACAAGAAACATTATGAATAACTGTAAAAACCTACATACTCTAATTTTGAAATTAATTTTTTTTTGTAATAAGTCCAAGCACCATCTTTGTGGTCATGGGGTAGGAGGCACTTTCTATAATTATTTAAACATAGTAAACAATTCAATGTGGATTACATTGAGTTTAGGTGCATCATTGCATTAACCATCACAAATTCAAGGTCATGATGTCACCTAGTATGTTGAATCAATGCCTATCAAATCAAATTACCCAAAAGTCAAAGTCATAAATGTGAAGTGATAAAAATAAGGTTAAAATTTGTAAGTTGTAGGAATGATTTGACAGTTGCTTAGATGATGTCATGACATGAAATTGTGATGAATATACAATGGTAAATGCACTCTAATATGGTCACATGTATAATAAATGGTGATTCAACTCCATTATTCAATGCATTTAGTATATATAATCATAACTAAACTAGATTTTCAATTATTCTACAGTTCGAGAGTTTTGAAAAGGTTAAATGGTTGAGATATTGTGAGCCTACTTCTCTTCCATATGTGTGAGTCCAAATATTGGCAAGAGAAGATCCAAAATATAATTTGGGGCCTACCAATAACATACACAAGAAGGGAGATAGGTCAAGTACAAAATATGGGAAAGATCATCATTCACACCATCCCATAATAGAAGGATGTTGTACAAGAGTGCCTCATTGATGTAAGAGTTCACCAATGAGGAGACTTCAAGGAGAAGATTTAATATACACCAATAGTGGCATGCAACTTTATAAAAGGGTATTTGTTTACATAATTCAAGTGAGAATTTTACATGCATGAGGTTTAGCTCAACACGGGGGTAAAATGGATGGACATCCTTGACAAGGTTCAGGCATTGTAAGTCTAGGAATCTCTCCTAGACCTATTAGGTGTCCCCATATTTTTCTCTACACTATCAATGTAGTGATGTACTAATTTTATGATGAGCAAGGTTCATCATGGAATATTGTGGCTCTACCAGCCTTACCCTTTTTCTCTTGAACATGTCCAATATCTAACGAGGACTTCAATGGATGGACCCAAGGTCCAAAAATCCTCCCAACCACACAAGAGAGACGAAAATCAATGAGGAAGACCTATGAACTCAACATGGGATGCATAAATTCCATAAGGGGTGGGACATTACATCCATCAAATCAAAACCCATTTGATTGGAAGCCCATATACTTGCATTTTGTGTCATGAGTAAATAGAAGAAGGGGGATTACAATATTGACATCTTGTCAACTACATAGGTTTGTGTATAAGGTAAGCACCTAAATTGGTGCTAACTCTTTGTAAATGAAATTGTAGAAGCCATTAATGAATCCTATGTAAAAACAATGGCTTTCAATTATGGATAATTTGTGGTTGCATATGCTATGTTCAATTGGGAAGCATCAAAGGGATGAGAGCTACTTCAGCCATAAAAGGGATTTATTTCAACAATATACAAGTCATGGAGGTCATGAAAGTAAGTCAATAACTTGGAATCTAATGACAAAGAATTCAATGCATGGTATAACTGCATTTTGGAGGTCACTTAGTATCAATTCCAATTCCTTACCAAAATTATTAATGACTATAAAAAATGGTTGAAATTCAAAGTTGAAAGGGACAACATCTATGTAAATCCCATCATAGAAGGAGATGAGTGGACATAATTGAATCCCATTCCATTTATTATTAATGTAATGATTATTAGAGAAGAAGTTGAAATTTGGTTAGGAATCGCCATGGTCGTGTCAAAACTAGGTAGTTTCTTTATTTCCCCCAATAAGAAATTGTAGGAGGAAGATGAATAATTTGAAATTTTTTAGATTTTGTACCATGGGATTATATATTGCATCCAGTTCTTTATCAACCAAAGAAAAAAAAAGCAACACTAAAACCAGCACCCAACCTAGTTGTAGAGAGAGGCCAAACTCTAGTGCCACAATCTAGTATAACAAAATTATTTTTCCCAATGTCGTAGATAGTCACAATGGTTAAGAAATCATGGACCTAAGATGATGTGCAAGGAGTCATATAATTAGTGGATTTTTCATCCTAGAATTCACCAAAGAAGAATCATACCCACCCACCTCAGAATAAAACTCACTACTGAGTAATAAATGTTTAGGAGATGAATTTGGAAGCAAGTACTCCATTAATTGGAGGAAGTGCTCCACTTCAAAAACCAAAGGTAATCTTGCAGAGTACCACTCCATTTTTTCCTTTGTTAACCAATTTCCCACATATCAAATAAGATGTCCATCTATAATATATTGTTGATTTCCTTGATGATGAACAGGCAATATCTCCCATGATAGGAGTCACCATTGAGATGGAACCACAAGGAACAATGGAAGGTTAGTGATAAGTTGAAAGAAGCAATGATGAATAATGATACAATGGAATGAAAATTGTGACTCAATTGAATCAAACAATGAGATATACAACACACAGGATCAAAACATGGGCACAACTATTAGAGGTGATGATAGGGATTCTGAAGAGAGATAATTTCCTAAGAAAGAAACCTCTACTGGGTCCACTTAGGGATTAAAGAAATATAAATATAAATATGAAGAGATGGTATATGTGATAAAGGACAAGGGATGCACATCAAATTCAACCATACCAATTCCATCGCTACGATTGGAGTATCCATCCAGGACTACAATTGTTCACATGGATCATGAAACAATTATGCAAATGATCACTTAGCTAGATCAATATAGAGTGTATCAATATGAATTTATGAAGGCATGCCAACCGAGATTTGATATTATGCATTACATCAAAATAGATGCATAAGAATGAATATACAATGTGACTATTCGATTGAGTGTAAGCACAAAATAGGATTATAATGAGGCACACGATCGCATGGATACATCTTCTCTCAATAAGCCACCATTAGACTGAATGGATCCTACTACACCATTGCATTATCAAGAATCCAAACCATAAAATGTTAATGTTGAACTTATTCTTATACTGAGAGGGANAGATAATTTTTACTTTATTTAACCATTCATCAATCATCCATTAGTTGAGAAACAATAATTACATATAAACTCAAATCATAATGCACAAAGTTTAATATGGAAACCCAATCGGGAGAAAACCATAAACTTATCTTTATAAATTTATGTAGGCAACAACCTACTATTACAAATATTGTAGGCACCAACCTACTAGAGACACCTATCTCCTTAACTAAGAACCAACTCAGCAACATGTAGGCACCAACCTATTGGAGATACTAATATCCTCAACTAAGCACCAAATCAGAAACACCTATATGCACCAACCTACTATTACAATATTTGCAAGTACCACCCTGTTGGAGACATCAATCCCCTCACTTGAGCACCAAATAAACAAGATATGTGTAGATACCAATCCAATATATTCATACACAAAGTACTTCTAACTTCACTCGAATGATTCATTCCATGGAAAATCCTTCAAACCCTAGTCACATGTATCCTTCATCCCCTAGAGAGCCTCATAACATCATTTCTATAATACAATTCCTAAAGAAACATCACGACCTCTTAACAATGCACTTTTCAACATCACACACCTTCGGTCCTTCATATTGCGCCTTAAGAACAAGAAAAACCCCTTAAACTTCTCTTGCACACCTTTAGATACCAAAGAGACACCCCAACTCCTTTAGCACACCTTATACTTGATCTCTTGCTTCATTTCACTAAACATGTGCACATCTAACCTGTATTATAGTAATTATGTCCCCTCTTTCAGGGCCAACCTGTAAATAATGACTAAGTTGACCTCAATTTTCTACCTGGGTTGTCGAATAAAAAAACTCATGTCACCCCATTCTTAGGGGGTTAGAGGGAATTGCATATATTGTTTGAAAGGTATTGGAATAAAAAAAACAAAAAATAATACTTTCAACAATCTCCATCTTGCAATATTTATCTTGGACATATGTAGGTTTGTAATATTTATATTAGACATCTGTAGGATCCCCCTATCTTTGAAATAAATGAAAACAATATTTCTAACAATCTCCCCCTTTGTCATTATGACAACCTTTAGTCAATTATGTAATACTCCTCATGTCTGCAAGTCTCCTTTTTTCTATAAATTTTCCTCTGTCTGCAACTTCTCCCCCTTTGGAATCAATGGAAAATGGTTGTTCCCATTGAGTTTGTGCTTCCTTTTACTAATGAGATGAGAGGGATATCACTCCCAACGTTTATTCCACACAACACTTTTCTTCTTTGAATTCATCAAGTATGTATACATCGCTTGAGGTTCTATTTTTCCTAAAGTTGTTTTCCTTATCTCAAACCCTTTGGAATCAAATGTGAGGTTGTAGCCTTGATCACACATTTTACTAACACTTAGAATATTTTTCTTTAACCCTTCAACATACAAGGAATTATGTTTCTTAGTCTTTCCATTATCAAGACTAATAGTACATTTTCCAACTATCCTTGCAAAGCCATTATCTCCAAAAGTAACCATGCCTTTTTTTATCGCACAAATTGTAGGTTGGAAAAATCCCAAACCAATCCACAAGATGGAGAGAACTATGTCAATACCTACCCACTATCACCTTAGGTAAGTACATCCCTCACTTTAGTGAAGGAGAAATCCTACACAAGGGAGGTTATCTCGGGTGACCCTAGGGGGAAATGAGATAGAAAGTGGAGTAATGGAAGATGATTCCCCTATAGGTCAAGATAATAAGTGGAATATGGCTTGGATACAAGTATTGGTGATGGTTAATGGTTTCCAAATGCTTGAGTACTTGCAAAAGATAATTGTACATGCCCGAGATAAGAGAAAGACAAGTATACAAGACCAATATTCAAATGGAAAATCAAGTGAAGTTTTTTGTCCTATATAGAATAAATAAACAATGATATATATAAGAAAGTAAATGATAATATAAGCTCCTAAATATGTTGTTGATCTCCACTTTTTCCATGTTTTCCGTTGTACAAAAGCATTCATTAATTCACCATTTCCCGCATTTCATTGTTAACACACACCATAAACCTTAATTAAACACCATCATTCGTCATTATATCCAATGTGGTTAGTACATCGTCTTTTCTATATTTTTAGTGGTTAAAAGATGATTATATCATGATTTACTTATGATGGTTTGTGAAGTGTGATTCTTGTACTAGCACGATCAACATTCTTGTACCATTACTGCAGTTCAACATTCTCGCTCAACACTCTCATTCTAGTACCAATCATTGTTTAGCATATTCACGTGCTTTTTGGAAAATTTCAGAAACATGGGTTTTCTCCGCAGTGACGTCAACATGCAGACTCGTGTGCCAAAATACACACAGGTCACATGTGTGGACCTCCATCCTAGGGGGAATAATTCAACCAAATCAATAAAAGTTCTAGACAATCAACTTCGCCCTCAATTTTCGTACAGACGAAGACAAATTAGAAGAATCTGGAACGTGGGTTTTGTTTCTAGCATGGAAAATTGGGTCTCTCGTGAGCCGTTTTCTAAACAAATGAAAGGTTGAGGAGTTATCGTTGGTTCTTCGACTAACATTTGCATAAATTTTGGGATGCGCCCAGGTTTGGAAAAAAAACACTTAATGTAACGCCCAGATTTGATGAGTCTTGGTTTAAACATCAAATATTTGGTTGACAAATATGCTCTCACATATATTTTGAAGATATTGGGTCCAACATCATCGCTACACAAACTATCCAGTCAGATTCTCTTTGTACACATCGAGATTAAAGAAGTTTGTATAAATAT
>SNQJ01S0089704.1:7534-22520 GCA_010110895.2 Picea sitchensis
ACAATTGGTATCAGAGTAGGCCTTCAGTATAAGTCTTACAAACTTGAAGGATATATGTGGACACACAAATGTATGAACATGCAAATGATGTTCCATTGTTTTAAGAGATAGATTACTCAACATGGAGAATACGAATGAAAGGGTATTTGAAGTCTAAAGGAGAAGGTGTTTGGGATGTAGTTGTTGTTGGACCAGTTCCCTCGAAGAATCAGTAAAAAATTGCAACAAAGAGGAATAATGCAATAGCATTCAAGACCATATTAAATGGACTCTCAGGTTTTGTCAAAGAAAGCATAGGAAAATGTACCTTCGCCAAAGACCTATGGTTGAAGCTAGAGAAGGCATATTAAGACTCAGTCATCAATGAAGGTAAAGACTCTCTTGGTTGCAATAATTCTAAATGAAATAATGTTGAATGTTCTCTTGCAAATGAAGAAGAAGATATAGAAGTAGTTTGCGTATAATCAACTAACAATTATCTTGTAGATGAAGATGAAGATTTGTTGAATCTTAAAGAACAAGTTCTAGATAGTCTAGAAGAAGTTAACAGTGAAGTAGAATATGATTCAGATGCTTTTGAGGAAATTTAAAGCTTCACTAAGGAATCTCTAGAAAAGTATCAAAAACATATCATGGCACTAAGACAAATGATCAAGAAACAAGAAGAAAGTGAAACCAAGCAAAGGACCCAATTAGAAGAAAAATAAGAAGATATCAAGAGACTAAAGAATGAAATAAGTAGTCAAGCAGAAGAAAAGAAGAAGGTAAACGATAAGCTTAGCAAAATACTTGAAGATCTTAAAGAAATAAGAGAATTCAATGTCAATCTAAAAACCCAACTTGAAGAATCCAAAAGGATAGAAGAACTATTGAAGAATCGAGTAAATGAAAAGGAAGAATCATGCCATAATATGGAAGCATAAGTAGTTGATCTTAGAAGGAAAGAAGAGAAGTCAAATGCTCATATCAAGTTCATGAACAACTCAACAATTTTGGATGAAATATTGGATAGTCAAATATCACCAAATGATAAATAAAGTATTAGATACAATAAGGAAGCTGCACACTTTGAAGCTAACACTTCTGATAAGAATGAGGTAAGTCCCTCGTTCTCAAAAGGTGGAAGCAAAGCTACAAGTCAAGCACCTACACAAAGAAAGAAAACTTTCAGAAGAGCAGAGCAAGGAAGACACCAAGAAGCCATCTTTACACCTCAAAGCAAATTCAGAAGAGAGACACCTTCAAGGTGGACACCAAGGAAAAGGTATGAATTTTTTTTTCATGGTCACTTCTCATGTAATGAATATGGTCACAAAGCTTTGGATTGTAAACATTATGCAAGGAAAGATGTTGGAAGGCTCCATAACATCCTAAGATGTTGGAGATGTAATCAAGTGGGACTCATTGATGCTCATTGTCACACCATGAGATGTTACAACTGTAGTGGGTTTGGCCACAAAGATCAGAAATGATGGAATTCAAGGAGACAATTAATGAGGAGTGCTTCATACAATATGGCAAGGAGAGCACATGAAACTTGGAAGGAAGACAATGTTGAAAAGATGGAAGCTCAGAGTAAAAGTTCTGATAAGTTGGGATACTCTCAGAAGTGGATTAAGAATATTGAACAACCATAACAAAATGGAAGCCATGAGGCAAGCTGAAGCTTAATCCTTTTTTGAGGCATACACGGGTTCTTGTGGGAACAGTCGCATACATATGAAATCTAGTGTATGTAAAGTTCATGTACATACACGATATGTATGCAGTTAAGTCACATACATGAGGTAAATACCTTAGAAAGAGGGGTGTACAGATGAGTTGTAGGATGGTTTGATGATACATCATAGTTTATGTAGGGCCTGAGATGATATGCTTCAGTTTTCAAGTTTGTATGTGTGTTTGGTGAGTGTATGGTGATGATATATGGTTTAGATTTGGATCATATGCTTGAGGTCTATTTTGGATTCATGGTACTAACCCTAGTTTGTGGATTGATGAATTTTTTGTTGAGGTACAGTTTTGGTTATGTGAAGTACTTTATCAGCGTGTTTATGGAACTTTGTTTATAGAGTACATTATTGGTGATGTGATACTAGTTAGAGGTATATCATTGATCTATTGAGGAGTTTTCTTGGCACATGTCTAGAGGTGTTATTGTTGCATTATACTTGTTGTAGTGAATGTTTTTGAGGAAGATCTGTTGGATGGTACATATTGATATATCTTGATATGTATTTGGTTGATGATCTTGGTATATAGTTAGTTCATGCTTGAAGATACATATTGGGACATATTTTTGGTGAATTTTTGGCACATGTATTGATGATGATGTGATGTATTGTTAGAGACCTACTTGTTAAATATCTTGACATTTGGGTACATGAATGGACATGGTGATGATTGGTACATTTTGAGTGTTCTTGACACATGATTTGTATACATGTCCTAGCATATTGGTACATGTTGATGATGGTTGTAGCACATCTTTGTGATATTGGCATCTACCTGAGGGTCATATTTGTGATATAGTACATGTCATGATTGAGAGTGATGTGGTATATGATTGAGACACTTGTTATGGTCCATGTTGATTGAGGACTACTTGTTGAGATACAATTCATGGAATATGGGTGATGTGCATGGTTGGCACATTTTATGGTGATATTATTACATCTTGACGAGTCACAACTTGATCTATGGATGATGCGTGATTGGTATACACTTTGTACATTGTTAGAGGAACTTGCTAGTTGGCACATGGATGATGTGGCATATATGTATGGATATACTTTTTTTCACATCTTGATTGTGGTACATGAGTAGTCTTGTTTGATGCACATCTTAGTGATATTGTGMATATKGTTGAGAGTTGTCTTGGTGATTGATCTTGGTGAATAGATATGATGTGGTTGATGAGATTGTTGTGACARGTTGTGTTGTGCATAGTTGATGCACTTGTGGTGGTACAGGTTTGGTGCATGGTTAATACATTGGTTGATGGTAAGGATTTATGGATCATTGTATGATTCATGGACGGGTCCAAGGATTGTTTTTCTCTTGATGAAGTTGAGAATTTGATTAGTGTTCTGGTAGAGTAGTAGCATCCGCAACAGAAGCTGAGTACAATGGTAACACAATATATTTTTTCACAGTGATTACCCAACATATTGCAGAGAATAAAGGGGGAGTTATTATTTTTCCCTTGATTGGTTACGGAGGTATGATTCCGGGAGGAGAGATGATAGAGATGATCATAGATGAAGCATTGACAACCATGCCATCAACATTTACTCAGAATGATATCCTTTTCCAAAAAGGGGAGAGATTCATTAGATGCATGGAGAGAAGACCATAAGACAGTGCAGCCAGAGGGAGAAGCCTCAGGGACAGTTCCATCAGGGGGAGAAACCCCAAAGAGATATACCATTTTCCATTGATGTCAAAGGGGGAGAGATAGACAAATTGATGTGGAGATATGAACATTGATGAGGAGCGATGATCACAGAGGGAGCATGAGCATTTTCATGTCTAATTGTTTCCATCAATGATTGGTGTTGACATCAATGGTGGTGTTGCCATCAATTCCATAGGGGGATATTATTGGACTATGTTATCATTGATGTCAAAGGGTTGATGTATAGTGGTGTCATTGATAGTGATGTATTGTATCATTGATGTCACGTCCGAGGTAATTGATGATCATGAATGTTTCTATGTAGGAAGGCCATTGATGTCAAAGGATTGGTGTTAAATGGTTGATTTTATGTGGTGTCTTTGTGATGTGTTGTCATTGATGTCCAAGGTGGTTGATAAGAAGTGAATTTGTATCATTGATGTCATGTCATGGTTGATAGGATGAACCAAGTGGATGAAATCCAAAGTGGTTCCATTATGATGCAATCCATCACGTGAAGACACTCTTGGATATAGTTCTCAAATTGGTCCCCTTATGGTGAAAGACCTGACGGGAAGACACTTTGAAAATTCTAAATGGTCAAGTGGTTGAGTCATCCCAATAGTATGGTTAAGGAACCCAAGTTTATTTGAGTAATAATGTAATGAAGATCAGTTAATTTATAGGTGGGACTATTCTAGATGGATGGTACATGTTGTGTCATTTCCGATGATATGTGGTACATCACGTGGATCCTCACGATTAAATAGTTACGGCCAAATGAAGTTGGAGAACCCTCATGAGTTATCTAGAAGCCCCTAGAAAGTCAAAGAAGTCAATTTATTCTAGAAGCTCCTAGAAGAAGTTGACTACTCAAAGTGGGTGAGACTAGGAGTTAATTACGGGTTAAGTTGTTGCTCAAAGAAAATAATTTAAAAATAAATTAGTTGCAACTAGAAGTGGTGAAATTTCTAATTGTGGATAAAGTGGTTGTAAGTGGAAAAAATTGTTAGAAGTGGGTTAGCCCTAAAAGAAATAAGTTGGTTAGAAGATAACCCCTAGAGGAAGCTACTTAGAGAATATAAATAAGAGAGCAAGGGTCTCTTATTAAAATGATCCTTTGAGCACATTGTATATCTATTTTTGGTGAAAGTTTCATTGCAGGTACTCATGGATGCATAAGAAGTTTCGGAAGTATAAGGTATCAAGGAGGTTTGACGATGAAAGTTTCGAAGCTTCAGAAAAATCCTAGTTTCTAAAGTGTAGCGGGTTGCAGTGGATCAAGTCACATACGTACGTGAGATGTAGTGGAGGAAGGAACATGTATACACAGGCTATAGTAGAGGAGGTCATGTACATATGAAAAAATCATGAAGACTTGAGATGATGTTGGTGCCAAGTCCCTGAAGTCTGAAGCAAGTTCCAAGGACAACATTCTATAGGTTCATATCTGCTGCAGAAGTTCTGGTATGGTTACATGTTTTTTTTATGCTTATATTTTCTCATGGTATGGTGAATGCTTGAGGCATTCTTGGTAAGGTTGTTGTGATATATGGATATGGTATATGTTGGCTAATTGATTGAGTGAGAAACACTCTCATGTTTGGTATAGCTTTGATATGGAGGGATATATATGTTATATGATGATGCATGCATGAGGGACATGCATATGACTCTTGGTATGGTTGTTGTGTGACCTGGTTATGGTTTATGTTGGCTAGTTGTTTGAGTGAGCAAGAATCTCATGTATGGTTAAGTTCTAATTTTTTTCCTATAGCTCACACCCTTGAGCTACTTGTACTTAGTTGAGGGAGATGTATGAGGATGTCACATGTTGGTTGTAGTGATAGGATGGATGCAATGACAGGTTACTGGTGGATGTGACAGTGGTAGGAGAGTTTCAGAGGTGCAGAAGAATGGATGCCCTACTTTTCTGAAGGTATGTGTAGGATGATGGAGGGAAGGATGCGTACATACACGTGATGTAGTATATACAGGTCGTGTACATGCACGTGCTGCAATACAGACATGTCACGTACCTGTTGACAAAATTGTCGTCTATCTACAAGCTGGGTCTTGTGCTTGGGGATTGGATTCCTCACATCTCAGTTGGTGTTGATACCTGCAAGTTGAGTCTTGTATTTAGAGTTGGTACTCTATTGTAGTTGTTTCTCTTTTCAGTTGATGCTGATAAAACCCTGACATTGTAGTCTCCTATAAAAAATAATACAAAAAGTTTACACATATATCTGGTGTTCTTTGTGTTTATTATGGTGATGGATTATAGTTCTATATTATTGATGAATGTTGTTAATACATGGAAGTAGATAAGTACAAATGAATAATATGTTTGAAGGTGTTACTAACTAAAGTTTTGAAAGAAGTGTAAAACTATCCCTACAATGATTCACCCCCCCTCTTAGTGTGGTCAGTGTGTCCAACAATCACTTCTTCATATGCTCGAGAACCACAATGGACCTCTTCCTCTTTCCATGTGGATGAAGTGTATTAACAAGAGTGCTTGTACTTGCTGTAATGTTCCTTGACTATATTCTTTGGATCATGTCTCTAGAACATTTATTTCCTAGATTAAAATGATTGGAGCATATCTACTTCGGCTTGGGATTGCTTGATGCTTCAAGAGGAGTATGACCTGACCCACAATGGTAACATGGGTCAGATGGCCTTCTTATCATGATATGGTGTTGCCCCAACTCCATGGATCATGGTTTGATATCTGATCTCCTGTAATACTAGCCTGACAGGAACAAACCTTGGGAGAAAAGGGGGAGCTTTGGTAGCTTTGTATACTCTTATGTAACTTTTGTTCTCCATGAGATACTAGTACCCAATTTTATGGACTATTGCTAAATCTTTGTCAATCATACAAGGCATGTGTGAGTCAAAGATGATCTTTTAGAGTGGTTCCAAGAAGTAATCATAGATCCTGTGATACTCCATCTTGTATTTGTGCTTCGAGAGCACTTCAAAATAGATATGTACAGGAGGGTCAGTTGGTTGTGAGGCTCAACCCATATTGGGATATTGATGGTGAAAGCACAACTTATCTAGCATGTAAGAGGACATGTGAAATATTAGGAATTTAATAGGAGAAGTTTCCTTGACGGTGCTACTAGAATATTCTAGGGTTGCCGATAGGATATCAACCCAATTGAAGGATGACCCTTCATCAACATAGTAGTATATCTGAGGCATCAAGGATAAAGTGAATTTTGATGCAACTTATTCCCCATATAGACTGCATAACATTTCCACAATGTATCGATATGGAGTTCTTAGTGAACTGGTGGGGTATTCGCTAGAGGGTTTGAGTTTGAACGTTTTATCTGGCTTGTACCGTATTTTGAATAAATCTTTTTCATTACGAGGGAACTTCTTGATGAGTTCATCATCCAATGAATGACTTTATTTTTCCAAATGGTAATACTGTGATATGTCAACTACCTCGAATGACGCTATGGGTTTTCCTATAACATTTAATATATACTATTTTTCGAGGTCTACATGCTTGATGATCCATGAGATTGCGTTTACATAAGAAAAAACTTATGCATGAGACACCACGCTATGCAATCTTGAATTTTGAATGTTTTTGAAGATCTTGAGCTCGTCTTGATATTCAACCTCTATGGGTAGTTCTATTTCTTGAACATTGTTGGCCCTCGACCAAGTTTTGAGGAAACATTAGCCATGTTTGACCATTTTTGGGACTTCGACAAGCTGGTTGAAGATGGAGTGCCCAAGCGAAGAAGAGATCGTGGGATCTCATTCATTTTGCGAGATTTTTGGGCTTTTAGGGTTATGTAACGGGTATGGGATGTCGTCCCATGGGTTTACCCATGTTTAGGCCTCTTTGTAATGTATAAATAAGTAGCTAGGCGATGTAAGTAAGAGAGGTCAATAGCTTAGTGCATGACTAGTTGGCTTTGTGAAAAGAGTATGTTAAGACTTGCAAGGCTAAGTGCAAGTGATTGTAAGAGGCTTTGTGAAGATATATTGTGTAAGGCTTTGTGCCTTGACCTAACTTGGGGAAGGAGGAACTGGTGAGGTGGGCACAAATCTCCTATCCTTTGTGAAGTTGGCTCTATGGCTTTGCGCACAGGAGTAGAAGAATGTAAGAAGATTGGAGGAGACTAATAAAGAAGAAGAAGAAGTTGGTGGACGTATCCCCACACTAGGGTGAACCACGTATATCCTGTGTTTATGTGCTTTGTGCAATAGTGTTCATGTTATTTATGTATTTATCTGCTTAGTGTGCTAATCTTGATGTATGATAGATATATCTATGAATTCTTAGTGCTTTATGTATGATGAATGTTAGATCTGAACTTATTCTTTGTGCTAAGAGGTTTTAAGGGTTAGATCTTGATTGTTACTGCGTTGATCTGTAATAAGGGTTAATCTGCGATGTGAATAAGATTCATAACCTAATATATGTTGTTGGATAAGTGATCTGTTAAGTGTTGTGATCATAGATCTATGTCCCAAATAGGTTGTAGACACCTGATCCTGCAACCCCCCCTACCTCTACCTCGGGTGAGACTTAATCTGCTTCGCAGGTGTTGCCAAAAGGGTCGGTAGTTACGGTTTTGTCGGTGCATTGTTGAATCATTGAACCCTGGGCTTGCCCCTGTGCCAACAATTATCTAGAAAAATTCACCCAATTTGAGTGAATTTCCCCCTTTCTCCAAGAGTCCCATGGTCTCATCATGGATAGCTCTTGGGATCTCAGGATCTTCTTCCTGTCAGCTTCTGCTTGTAGAAGCCTATGTTACGAGGGTTTTTCTTGTAGGTTTATTGCAAAGAGACATGTATAAATATGTGACAACATGTTCATCATCAATATGATTAAGCCAACAATAATAAAAAGATGGAAAGAAAGAAAACATGAAGAACAAGTTTATTTAATCATGTAATATTTTGACCAGTCAAGAAGTAATAGGATGTTAAAGATGAATCCATCAATGCAAACCTGTTTCCATGTCTGAAAAACTATTGGTTCCAATATTAGGGGGGAATTTCTTGTCCGAGGAAGATAGGATAATGGAAGACATGGTGGGATCCTAAGTGAAGTCTAGCTTAGCTTGGGGAAGAGTCCAGATGAAATGGTGAAGTGGTTTTCAACTGTTCCGATGAGGAAAGGAGAGTCGGAGAAAAATTTAACAAGGTCTTTGGTGTGTACCGGAGCTAATCATAGAAACTTCGCTGGTGTGTACCATAGAAGATATTACAAAGGGAACTAGTCTTGAAAGTAATGAATCGATGACATTAGCGTGAATTCCATAGGCATGTACCAGTGACGTTCATACCAAATCCTCCTCTGGAGGAGGGGCGATACCGAAGTAGTTCATGTCAAGTTTTTCGATATGTGATCGGTAATGTTCGTATTAACTATACTGATGTGAAAAACTTATACCAGATACACACTTACTAACTTCGTCGAATGGGAAGTTGGTATCAAAGGATTTTTCATAAAATTTGTCGATGGGGACTTGTATTGGAGAGGTTCCAATAACGTTTATGATGGGGGGGAGGCTTAGATTGGAGAATTTCCAAACAACCCTATTGGAAAGGTAAAATCACAAAAAAATGGCTAACTATTGGATCAAGGTTTGGCCAAGTTCACATTGAGTTTGATGTAATACTCTGATTCAAGAAGGGGTTTAAGCCTTTGTCGAAATTGTGTATACTTATTGATAGATCACATTATGTATGGGACCATGCAAGTCGATGAAATTACCTAGCCATATATTGGTTCAAAACCATAATTTAGGGCATGTTTTTTAGGGAAAATATTAGGGTATCGTTGAGGTGAAGCCTGGGGAACATTTTATCAATGACCTAGGTATGTATATAGAAAGGGAAAGTTAGGGAATGGCTTTGGTGAAAGAGAAGGGGAAAGGTAAGATAGGAAGAAATGCAAAGAGTCGGATGGTAGGTCTGGTGGTACAAGTTTACTGATGAAAAACCTAACTCTAACCATGAAGAATATATGAATGAAAAAATGAGGTAGGTTTAGGGCCTACTTGTCAAGTGGTGACACGTGGACATGAAGTATGCTCTACTGGTAGATGAATGCTTTCTCAAGTAGAGTAGATTTTCCAAAAACATTCAGTGATCTCCCTCTTTTTGGTGACAAAGAAATAAACAAAAAGACGTTGAGGGGGGGNTATTTTATAGACCTAGACCATAGTTTGAGGCATCAGAGGACATCAGGGGAATGATTCTAGTGAAATGATTTTCTCCATCGGAGGTGGTGATAGCAAGTGTGCAGGTGTTATGATTGTCTTGTCAGAAAGAAAGTTGGGAACTATTTCGATCATATCGAAAATGTTAAAGGAAACTCCTCTGGTTGTACCAAAGGAGATGTTAGGAACTTGACTGATGGAAATGTATAAACACAGACACTGTTCGAGGAAAGTCCTCCAGTGGTCATTTTAGTGTGTCAACAAACTTATGAAGAAGTCTGTCAGTTTAAAAATTTCAGATCAGAGGTATTGGGAAGAAGTCTTCCAGTATGTACTGAAGATATTGGAAAGAAGTCTATCGGTATATATTGGAGACAATCATATAAAATCATCTGAAATGTTGAAATAGTTCATGAGAATTCCTCTGATATACCAAAAGTTACTTCTTAAAAAAATGGTTAAGTGTTAAACCTAAATCCAAACCAAACTTCCATGATAAAACAATTTCATCGGAGGAGCATGCGTAGTCTTTAGTGAAGGTCAATAAAATGAACAATCTCCTTAGTAAGTCAAGAGGTTTTCAAGTAAAAAAGGATGTGTCCCATTTTGTTGATTAAAAAAAATTAAAGTACAAGCAAGAATACAAGAAAAAGGGAATGTGTTGATGCCTGATGCAAGAATTGGTGAAAAATTGGGTGAAGCCAATTAATCTCTACAAAATGGTATCTAAGCAAGATAATTCAGAGAATGGAAATACCTGCAATACATAACCGAAGAGAGAGTGAGTAGGTCCCATTGTTTTCAAAAGTACATAATCTGACAAGACAAGTTTTAATGATGCAAGGAATGAGTTATGGCCATGCACAAAGTAGATTGATCACCATAATATACTCTTTTAAATAGAATTTCTTGGAGAAGGTAGGAGAAGTATGAAAAATAAATGGTGCATCGGGAATGATGAGAATACAAGTGGATTGTGCATTTCTTTGGTGTTGCTCCACTGCCAGTGAGTCTCCATAGCCCCAATGAAGTATCTTCCATGTCACAAGACTTGCTTCACTGCCAACGAGTGTCCATAGCCTCAACAAAGATACTTTCATGTCCCACATGAGCCAGAATTCCTTTCCCCAAGCCTTTACCTTTATAATATGATTATATTAAATTTAGAGAGAGAGGTGGATGGGGGGTCCTAGTTTTAATTCAAAGGTATGCGGGATGACACCTATGAAAGTGATATCTTCCAACTTGATTATAAATGAGATAATTTCCTGAGAAACATACCCCGAGTAATATAGATGCCTTTCCAAAGAAATTTCAATTTGGTTTCAAACAAACACAAAATATTTTCTTCGACATGACCATTGGCTCAATCTTTCTACATTTAAGAGTACAATACTTGTTTTCTAATGAACTATGTTCCTCTACTGCATTTGACTTGAAGTAATGCACAATAATGTTTCATAGAGAAAAATAAAGTAGTGTCTAGAAGCCAAAATGCATATTTCCAGGCTTTTGGTACCAATGTGTCACATCTTAAAAGTTATTCAAATCCAAGACACCAAATTCTCTGAGAATCCTAAGGAATGAAATTTGAAAGGGAGGAAATGGAAACTAACTAGAATCCAAAAAAAAATGAAAATATAAAGCATAACAAATCAATTAATGTGATAAAGAAAAGCAAAACAAAGCAGGAAACTTAAAGAAGAGAAAAAAACTATGTATTTATGTACAAGGGAAAACTACCTTAAAGGGTAGCTAGTGTAATGCTTAAGGATTTGGCCATTGATGGGGAGGAGGTCTACATACTCTTCTAAATTTTGGAATTAGTAGGTACCTATTGCAATCATTTCTTTGATAATGAAAGACCCAACCGCAATTGTTGAAACTTTGAGTGTTTTCCTTTGTCTTCATGCAACTTGTCCCATTTGAGGACCAAGTCGCAAATATGAAAGTATTTTTCACTAGAAATGTTTTTATCAAACCAATGTTTAATAGTCTATTGGTGAGCTTCAAATTTTATTTTATCTTTGGCACAATTCTTTTATAGTTTTAGCAAGGTGTTGATGTGCTTTTGGATGATAAGGTATTCTCTCCCATGTGATTGTCGAGTAAGCTGAAGGGAAGAGAGATAGATGTTTGAAGGGAGGATGGCTTCCATCCCATAAATGGGAAAGTAAGGATAGGTCCCTGTGGATACTTTATGAGTAACATGGTCAGCCCAAAGGGCCTTGGGTAATGCATTGTGCCAATTCCTTTGTTGGTCGACTACACTTCGTTTAAGGATGTAGATCATATTTCTGTTTATGAATTCAACTAGACCATTGACCCAAGGGTGATAGTTGGCTACATATTTTAAAATGATCCATTTCTATAGAGAAAATTCAGTCCATTTCAATGATGAAATATATGTAGCATTATCAAATACAAGAGTGTTGGGTACTCCAAACCCAGTCATAATGTGTTGTTCCAGAAAATTAATTACCACTTCATTCTTTACCTTAGTTAATGGCATTGCTTCAATCCAGTGGGTGAAATAATCAGTAGCATTTAGAATATACCTATGCTTATTAGATGAGTGAGGTTTGATCTCACTGATTATGTCCAATCCCCATTGCTCTAAAGGATCTTCGATAGCTATCGTTTAAGTGGAACAAATGCCTTGATCTCTCTTTCAGCTAAATTTTGTAAATGTCACAACTCTTAGAGTAGGCATGAACATCCTTGAATATTGTTGGTGTTATAGCAAGATTTTCCTCACCCCATGCAATCTTGCACAGAAGGCCTTTTTCCATTTCCCTATGCAGACTTGAAGTACCATTTTGCAAATACCAGAGCTAAAAATACAATTTTTCCACATATCCCCACCTTGCCTACTATACAACATCCGTATATGCAGGTTGCACCACTACAACCCATGTACATTGGTAAATGTGCCCAAAATTGAAAAATAGTATCGGGTTTCCATGTCATGTCATGAGATCAATGATCCTTGGCCTTCCATATACTGGAAATGTTCTGACTCGTCCCTTTAGTTCCAATTGAAGGTTATAAATGGGCCAAATCCAAGCTATGGAAAAGAGGAGAAAGAATTCAACTTTGAGAGCAAAGTTACTCTATAGGAATTATTCACTTCACATTGAGTCTGCATCCCTTTATCCTTTAAGTCTGAACACATGTTTTAGCCCCTAAGCTCTTCCCTTACTGATTAAGAACGTCATTGTATCTCTTACATGAGCTTGCCTTTGGTGGAGGATTGAAGTGGTGGAGGCCCAGCTGGAAGGAACTTAGTTTCTCAGTTCCGAACCGTGCCGACACATAAGTCTGTAACTCATTCACTTCTGTTGATTATATCTTAATAGAAATACTCTTTTCTTGTCCAATTAACATCTTGCAAATATTTGAATTATTATTCCATGGGCATATTTGTTATGAATGTTGATGGATTATTCTATTGAATGTGCTAACATCATATATTATCACAATATGCTTGCATTGCTTGGTTGTTGAGGACTAGTTGCAAGTATATTGCTTTGGGTCAAGTGCTCAACAGTGGACTTCATCGAACGTCTGGACAAGGTAGGCCTTTTATCTTGTATTGCTAGAATATTTGTTTATATAGCATACTTGAGAGTAGAGTTGATTTTTGCAATCATTTCCATCTATTGTGGTTTACCCCTAGCCATAGAGAGATCCTCGTAACATAATTGGCGACCATACTGGGGATTGAATCTTCTTTTTTGGGGTTTAGAGTGTTTTTCTCATTAGATTGCTCCCATTCATATTGAGTTTCTTGTTGTATGATTGCTTGACAGCCTCTGTTCACTCTCGGTATGAGTTTTTCAGCCTTCTCCTTAGCCTAGATGTGTTTTGACACATATACACAGGTTTTTGCTTGATAGTCATGTACATATGCGTATTTTCCATCTGCAAGATGTGTACATACATGCTTTTCCTTTGAGCAATCCCGTACATCAACCTTTGTTGCTTGTTTTCTAGGTTTGGTGGTTGTTGGGTAGGTTTTGATGATTGCTAAGTCTTCTTAGGTCTCTGTAGCGACTGTTAAGTGTCTGTGGAACGACAGGAAACCTGTCTTTGGTTGAATTTTTGGGCGGTGCCTTTCTCATCATATTTTCATTTTCATTGTCCTTGTACATTGGGCTGGGTGTTTTGTTCCTTGATATCCTACTTGATTTGTCTCTGTTTATACACAATAGAGTCTTTATATCAAGTTGTTGTTCAGTCCTTGCATTTTCATTTTTCTTATATTGAAAATACAAAAATATTAGGCATTTTACATTGATTGGCATTTTGATCTCTTGAGTCTTTTTCATTTATCTTAGTGAATGTAAATAAAGATTGCATTTTTATTTAGAATTGCATAATTGAATTGAAAATTTCATTTTTAGCAAGCATATCATCTATTGGAAATTGAAGTTAGGACTTTGCATTGTATTCATATTCATTTATTTTACTTGCTGAGTCATAACATCACTAGTTTCACGACCGCACCTTTTGAGTAAGCAAGGCCATTAAAAATAATGCTATAATTTAAAATTGATTAGTAACGATTTTATTTTATAGGGTGCACAAACTAGCTTAGGATTTAGTGCCTNGATTAGTAACGATTTTATTTTATAGGGTGCACAAACTAGCTTAGGATTTGGTGCCTTGGAATAGGATTTTGTGAGTAAACTTCTCCAAGGCTATTAAATCAACATATGTGTCTAACTAAGGGAGTGGAGAAATCCATTATATAATCAGTAATATTAGGAGGCTCCACTTACACTGGAGTTAAGCATGAGGTCGTGTGAGGTCAGTTGAAGAGATATCCCCCCTATACCTTCTTAGCGTCAGAGATATTTATGGGGATCTATTCGTATCTGGGGATCTTGCTAGTGCCCTTACCTCCATGAGAGGTGGTGCTTTCAAGGTTTCGGGCTTTGCTACCCTGCCCATACGGTGGACCTAACTTACGACTATTCACTTGTGCATTGGTTATACTATGGTTGCGTAGTTTCTTGACTTAGGTGCCACATAGGTTACTTGTAGAGGTTATTCTGCAGGTACCCTGGGTCAGATAAGGGTTGGACAACACACAACCTTTATGGAGGATTACCTCTCTGGGGGGATTTGAACGAATGGTTGTTAAGCCCACAAGGTCCCTTATAATTGATTCTGATACCTCCTATATTTAGTAGGGATTCTCAGGTCCCTCTTGGGCGAGGCATACCTACTTTAGGGAGGGAGGCCCCTTTCAGCCACTTTATCCTGTTTGTGTGCATATTGGATGTTTGATTATTTTTGATGTGCTCTTTGAGTATTAGTAGACCTTTGAGATTTTATACCATGCTTTGAGTTTTCATTATCATGGATAGTGGAG
>SNQJ01S0089705.1:0-32766 GCA_010110895.2 Picea sitchensis
TTCTTTTGATCGAGCCATGAGGTCCTTGATTATGGGGCGCTTTATAAGTCTATCAATATAATATCATTATTATGCTTACATACCAGCTTAACATATGTCATTATTAAATACATTTTCTCTTATTTCATACAATTAAACAACTATTGTTGTGATACCACTAACAAAGAATTAAAGTATGCCCCAAGAAATAGTTATGAAAGAATGGTGGAATTTTTCCAACCCATGCCCATGGTAATTCATTGTTAATTATGTGTTTATTTTTTAGATTATAAATAGTTGGAGTTATTTATTTATTCATTGAAATACACTACATTTTTTTGGACTTATTAAGATGAGAGTGATTAAGAGGAATCAAACGATATTGATAATTTAGGACCCAAAAGTTTATGACTTGAAATTTTAGGACCCCAAAAATCTCAAAAAAACATAACAAGACTACCCAGATGGAGAACCATATTGATTCAGTGGAAGAGGTGGGTGGCCACCGATATCCACTTGGAGAAGTACTCCCACCTTAGTAATAAATGGTCCCTATTGCATTAAGTTCCCATAGTATCTGGGGAAACTTCCGTCGAATATGAATTTGGGTAAGCCATTTTCCTCCCTGAAGAAGTTGTCCTTCTTTGACAACCCAATAGAGTTGTATGTTTTGTTGGTGGTTTCCCTTCATCTTGGTGTGAATTATCCTATCCACTATAGCCTACTCAAGGAATTCATGATTGAGTTAAATAAGACCCAATTTCTCATCCACCTACGAGGTTTCCAATAGAGGTGGGAAATATGGTTGCAACATCTCCACATTAAATACTAGCTATAATCCAAGGAAAAAAGGAATACTTAATTCAAAATAATTTTCACCTACAAACTTTGTTATGGTGTAAGTCCCATATCATAGTGGTATGATATTCCTATGGGGACCTTGTTGAGCACACACTTATACTGGNGGGGGGGGGGTGTGAATCGGTATAATACAATTTTTACTTTTTCAAACATTCATCAACCATAAGAAAACAATCACATATGATATCTATTAACTTCATAACACAAAACAAAATATTTTCTTAGAAACCCTTTCAAGAGAAAACCAAAAAACTTATCTTTATAATTCTTTGTAGACACCAACCTATTGTTATAGATATTTTTAAGCACCAACCTACTAGAGACACCAATCCCCACTGGTACAAATATTGGTAAGAACCAACCTACTCTTAGATATCTTCATAGGAACTAATCTACTAGAGACACCAATCCCCACTGCTAAGAACCAAATTAGCAAGAGAAATCAATATCTTACAGATATTCATAGACATAAATCTACCAGAGACACCAATCCCCACCACTAATCACCAAATTATCAAGAGACACCAATCTCTTACAGATATCCATATATGCCAATCCCCGCCGCTAAGCACCAACTAGAAAGAGACACCAATCTCTGAGCTGAATCAACATTCACCGAGTTTGCTTGTTATTTTTTCCTTCACTAGGTCTAATCACTTTTTCTTCCTTCACCAATTCTACTCACTATTTTTTCCTTCACTAGGTATGTTCAATACTTCTTCCTTTACTAGGCTTGACCAAAAAATTGAATTTCCAAATGGTAACTTTCCCAAAACTTATTGTTTTTGGCCTCTTCCAAAGAATAAATGTGTAAAGCATCCCACGTCTCCAATTTTGTAAATATGATTTTTTAAATTTACCTAAGGTACTTTTGTATGTCTCCTTTCTTATATGAAATTTTCACAATTTGAAGAGTCCCAAAAAATATTTTTTAGTGAAAATTCCAAACTACCATGTTTGAAATTGATCTTAGGACCATTCCAAAACCCTAAATTCCATAGAGAATATCTTAGAAAGTACAAAAAACAACAAATACAATTTTTACTTGGGGTATTTCTGTAGGTCTCCTCCATTATTTTAAATTTTCATAGTCTGAAGAGTCACATAAAATAAGTTATAGTGAAAATTCCAAACTAACCTGTTTGAAACTGATCTTAGGGTCATTTAGAAACCCTAACTTCCATAGATCATATCTCAGAGAGTACAATGAACCAACATATGAAATTTGTACCTAAGGTAATTATATATGTCTTATCCATTTTGAAAAACATTCATCATCTGAAGAGTCCCAGAAAATAAGTTATAGTGAAAATGTCAAATTGACATGTTTGAAACTGATTTTAGGAGCATTCAAGAACCCTAATTTACACAAAGAATATATACAAAAGTGTAGGAAAAAAAATCTGAAATTGTTATCACATATGCTCAAAGATCTCTCCTCCATCTCTACAAAATTTAAAGGTTTGAAACATCCCAGAAAATAAGTTATGGAAAAAGTTCCAACCCGACCTGTTTGAAATTGATTTCAGAAGAATTTAGAAACCCTAACTTCCATAGGGAATATATACAAACGTATAGAGAACTAGAATGAAAATTTTTTACCACATGTACAACAAGATATCTCCTCAATCTCTTCAAAATTTCAAGGTCTGGAACACTTCAGAAAAAAAGTTATCGCAAAAATTCCAAGATGACCTGAAACTGATTCTGCAACTCTTCCCTTTTGGAACAATATTCAATCTGTGCTCATCCATTTTTCACACACGCACTTTCTCTCAATACTTTATCTTAATTTTCCATAACCCATTATGAAGGTCCATGTCCATTAATTAAATAATTAATTCCCAATACCATTGGAAAATACCCCAAACCAATGGGTTTGAAACCACCACTTCACTTTTTACGTTTTCACATGCACCCCTTTTTTAATATACTTGTAAACACACACACACACACACACACATATATATATATGTTGGAAATTCTATGTGTATTGTAATCTCCTAATATGACATTAATTACATCATTAATCCTTTGACATCAATGACAATAATTCCAACAATCTCCCCCTTTGTCATTGATTGCAATATTGCAACAAAACCGATAGTCCACTAGGAATAAAATGAATTCTCCGCTTGTC
Organism: Picea sitchensis; assembly: GCA_010110895.2. Lineage (NCBI taxonomy): Eukaryota > Viridiplantae > Streptophyta > Pinopsida > Pinales > Pinaceae > Picea > Picea sitchensis. The sequence continues at coordinate 2,981 of SNQJ01S0089705.1, forward strand.
TACAACTCTCCCCATTTGACATCAATGACAGGGGATGATCCCCATGAGCTTGTGCTTTTCCTATCATCAACACTTCCTAGACAATCATTGACGTGTACAATGTTTTATTTTCTTTCAAAGATTCATCATATTTTCTCAATTTACAACATGTGATCATGGGTTTGTTGAATGGTGAAAAATATTCCATTCTGAATTTATTCAATTTTATCTTAAGAAAACTTAGTAAATTCAAGTCTATTCAATAATAAATAGTCGAGTCAACAAGAATACATCATTTGTGTTTACATATCAACAAATTCAAGTATTCCCCCCCCAAGGGATCAATAAGTAGCAACAATAATTCTCATCGAAAATTACAGTCAACAAACAAACCTATTGAAACTTTGTGATGAATACTTAGTCAAAACTCCAGTCAACTATCATGTTGAGTCGATCCTCGATAGATCACTTCCAAGGAAATCATCAATTAGTAAGAGAAACATTGCATGATTGTACAACTGATGATACAAAATGATATGAATTCCTCAAACATCTGGTCAAATGATTCCATAACCATCCATTAATCCAACCACAATCTATCCTAGTAGTTGGAATTGGTCCACAATTCTATATTTCACGTATCTTCTGCGAAGATCTGAAAGCATGATTGTCATTCCTTCGATGTTTATGGTGAGGATGATGATATGGCATAGATTTTTGTGTTGGGTGATCAGAGGAAGTAGGATGAAGGTTAGGAACTATATTTCCTAGTTCAATCTTTCAAGAAGTGGAAGCACTATCTGATGGGAAAGGAGACCATCATCCACATAGATCACCAACCACTATAGTATTTGAAGGCCTAGAGTAAGCTACAACCAACCAAACATTACACGTGGATGGGGCTTTTACAAAAATTTAATCTAGTCATCAAGCATAAGAATGGAAACATAAACAAGTTGGTATAAATACTTTCAAGGATACCCACATCCAAGATTACAACTTTGGAAAATCTGATGCACATGGAGCCTTTTACCCATGATGCATACAAAGAAGCATACACAGAAGATGAGGACTCTAAGGAGGTGTTTTAACAACTACATGGTCAAATTCATATAGAATAAGGTGACGAGAAGGATGAATATCATTTCTATAATGGTTTACTCTACAATATCGACAAGTTTTGTGTCCCTAAAGGTGAACAACTACATCTTATCAGAGAGGATCACACTTCCAAGGTTACATGGCATTTCGGTGTTGGGAAGATAATTGCCAACTTACAAAGGTATGTGTATTGACCCATAATGCAAGGAGATGTAGCACGATATATTAGAGGATATATACTTTGTTGTACCAACAAGCCCAGTAATAGGAAGCAAGGTCTATACCATCCCTTACTTGTACCCACTCAACCTTGGGAAAGAATTTTCATGGATTTGTGGTAGTTGACAAATTCAACAAAATTTGCATTCTTTGAACAGGTCTAGGTGTTAGGAAATCGGGAACACTGCCAACTATACCTCGTATAAGAGAGGAAGAAATATTTAATCAAGAAAGTAAATGACAAATAAAACACGCAATACACAGAGATTTTAGTTTGGAAACCCAAACAGAAAAACCAACTTTCCTTGAGTGTTTTTCTCTCTAGTTGTCTTATTCCTTTAGAATAAAAGGTCACATGCCTAACCTTGGTCTACAACTAAGAGAAAATTGACATCATACCTTCTTGATTTACACAACAACAAACCTATAGAAAATTTGTCTTACTTCTACATGACCAACAACCTCTAGAAAAATTTCTCTAAAGATAATCTTTTACAACATTACAACATGCCTTATTTATATACTTTATAATAGGAAAAACCATAAAAAAAGGCGACAAAAAATGTCTAAAGATCCTCATAGATCATTGGATACAAGTCCCACAAATCTTTGGATTCTATTACAGTCAAATCTAAGTTAGTTTACCAGTTGACCTCCATTCGGTCTTCAGTCGATTTCCATGCACCCACATGTCGACCTCTTGTCGGTTGACCTCTTCTATTTTCTCTCAATTTCTTTGACTTCAAATTTACCCTGTCAAACCACATCAAAATTCAACTTTCATTGTCAGTCAATCCACCTTGACTATACTTTCACTATCATTCAATCCACCTCGACTAGACTTTCACTGCAAATAATATAAAAACCCAACATTCAACCACTTGTTTTCTTCATTGCTAAAACCAGGAGATTTCTGACCTCTCATTCACATACCCAGAGAAACAATGCCCATTGCCTCTCTACACCAATATAACTTCCAACAACATCTTGCTTCTTTCCACCATGTCTCTCATGAAATAGTATTGTTCATCATTGTGTTTAGTATTGGGATGATATGATGGTTTCTTTGCCAAAACTATTGTGCTTTGATTGTCACAACTTATCTTCATAACTCTATGCTCAAACCTAATTCTTGAACAAAACCTTTGCAACCATACTGCTTATTTTCTTCCATGAGTGGCTTCCATGTATTCAACTTTTGTTTTTGACAAGGGTAGAATGCTTGTTGCTTACTCATCCCGCTAATTTTTCCACCGAACATATTGAACACATATCCATTGGTTGACCTTCAACAATCTAGATCTTCATCCCAATTGTCGTTGACAAATCCATGTACATTTAATTCACTATCACCTCTAGGTTTTCCTTGGTATAATGTATCATAGTATTTTGTGCCACACAAATACCTGAATAATGTCTTTATAGTTGTCTAGTGCTCCTTTCTAGATGTCGACATGTATCTACGCAACACTCCCATTGCATGGGAAATTTCTGGTCGACTACAGACCATGACATACATTAGAATACTAACAACACTTGCATAAGGAACACATTCTATGCCCTCTATTTTCTCTTGTTTCTTTGGACACTGTTCAACAATTAGCCTTGCTCCCACAGGAATTGACACCTTCATAGGCTTGCAATCATGCATATTGAAAAGTTTCAAGACTATTTCAATATACTTCTTTTGGTTCAACCATAGATTTCTATATGCTTGATCCCTCTTGATCTCCATTCTCAGAATGAAGTTTGATGCACCAATATGCTTCATGTCGAACTTGGAGGATATCTCCTTATTCACCTCCTTTATTGTGTTCATGTTGTTTTCAATCAACAACATGCCATCGACATACAATGCTACATATATGAAACACCCACCTTCTTCTTTGGGATATATGCAGTGATCATCTTTGATTTTCACAAATCCCAAACTAAGGATGTACATGTCAAACTTTTGGTACCACATCCTTGGTGATGTCTTTAGACCATAAATGGATCTTTTCAATTTGCACACCAAATATTTATTTCCCCTTACTACAAATCCTTCAGGTTGTTTCATGTAGATTTCCTCTTCCATGTCCCCTTGTAGGAACATTGTATTTACATCCATCTATTTTATTTCCAAATCAAATGTTGTAGCCAGAGACATTAGTACTCTAATGGAATTCAATTTTGCAACAAGGGAAAAAATCTCACCGAAATCGACTCCTTCGACTTGGGAATATCCTTTTTCTACCAGATGAGGTTTGAATTTCTCAACTTTACCTGTGATGTTCATTTTATTCTTGAATACCCACTTGCCACCAACGAGATTTATTCCATTTGGTAATTCGACTAAATCCCATGTCTCATTCTTATGCAAGGATTCCATCTCTTCAATCATGGCGTTCTTCTAAATTTTTCTGTTTGTTGAGTTGATTTCCTCCCTGGCCGACTTGTGCTCTTTGGTAGTGGTAGTTAACAAAAATACAGAATGAAAGTTGGGAAGACTATATCTTTGGACTGGTTTTCTTACTCATTATGACCTTCTTAAAATTGGGGTTGGTTGTTCCACCTCTTCATCTGATTCATTCGACTCATCTGAATCACCTTTTTCGTTCCTCGGTTGAAACCGCACCTTCTCTAGATTATTCTTTGTTTGAACCATCACTTCAGACTCAAAATTCCTTTTGACTTCTTTGAAGACCACATATCTACTGTACACTTTTTTCCTTGATGAAATATCCCATAGCTTATATCCTTTCATTCCTTCTTTGTATCCAATGAAAATACACTTGACTTCCTTCTTGTCTAGCTTGCTCCTCTTTTCCTTTGGAACGTGCACAAATGCATCATAGCCAAATAATTTTAGATGTGAAACCAAAGGATTATTACCATACCATACCATACGTCATGTGGAGTCATATCAAATAACATCTACGAAGGAGACATATTCGCCATATATTTAACATTGTTGATTGCCTATGCCCAGAATTCCCGTGTGATCCCAAAACCACTAAGCATGCTCCTTGCCTTGTCCATCAATGTTCTGTTCATTATCTTAGTAACTCCATTTTTTTTTGGGGTATATGTAGTGGTATTTTATCATACTATGCCACACTACTTGCATAACTAAACAAATTCATTTCCATGGAATTCACCACCATTGTCAGTTCTCAACACATTAATCTTCTTATCTATCTAGTTTTCTACAAGAGATTTAAACTCTTTGAGTTTCTTGAAAACCTCTGATTTATTCCTTAGGAAATATATCCATGTCATCCTGGAAAAATCATCTATGAAGGAGACATAATACATGAATCCACCAAGTGAAGGCACTGAAACATGTCCAAACACATCACTATGAGCCAATTATAGAATCCCATTTTCGCTTGTCACTCTAGATGGGAACCTCACCTCACTTTGTTTTCCATATATACAATGTTTACAAAAGTCAACTTCTAAATTACATTTAGGAAAATATTTGACCATACCTTTGTTGGGAATAGCTCAAATTACTTTTTCTCCAATATGTCACATCCTCTCGTGCCATAGCATGGTCGAGTCATTTTGATGAGGAATTTTTGAGTTGGGTTGAATCGATTAATCTCGAGTCGAGTCAAGTCGAGTCGAAGTCGATTCAACTTCAGAAAAAATGATCCCTTTTCATCCATTCAAGTTGAAATTCACTAATAACTTGTATAGGGTTCTAATCTGAACTCCTTTCATTAATACCATCACACCTTTGACCATCTTGCACATATATTCTGAAATAGATAGTGTACCCCTGCATCACTCATCTTGCTGACACATATTAGGTTTCTTGACAAACCCATAGTGTGTAGTACACCTTGAAGGGTTATATTCCTTCCATCTTGCAGTTTCAATCGAAATCTTCCTCATTCGACAATTTTGGTTGTCAAATCATCCCCCAAGAACACATATCCTCCTTCATATTGTTCAAATTCACATAACCATTCTCTATGTGGTGTCATATGATAGGATTCTCCTGAGTCAATTAACGAACATATTGATTCGACTGTGTATTGGTCAACACTAGGTAACATCGCCTCCCTTATTTGGAGCCGTATTTCTCTCAGTCGATTGCTTCTCATTGGATCCTGTACTAGCTTCTATTTCCTTTGACTTGCAGTCCCTTTTGTAATTCTCATATTTACCACATTTCCAACATTTTTTTTTTCGATTGAATCGGGGATTTATATCTACCCTTCCACTTATAATTTCTACTGAATAATTTTCCTTTATCTTTGTCAACCGATTGACCTCTTACCACTAATGCATATTTGGTCGATCCTTCCAAGTTCTTCCTTCTCATTTCTTTTGAAAGTAGATATGCAACTATGTATTCTATCTCTAATGTGGTTGAATTACTCCCTATATCCATGAATACGCTATCCGAGGAGTCCGGAAAATAACATAATATGCTAACACATTTATCCTCTTCAATGATTTTAATATCCATAACAGATAACTAGCTTATTATAGTATTAAAAACATTTAAATGCTCAGTCACCAAAATTCCCTCACTCATTCTTAGAAGATATAGTTTCTTTCCAAGGAACAACTTATTTACTAGGGATTTTGACTGGTACAAGCTCCCCAACTTGTCCCACAATTTCTTGGTCGATTCTTCACCTGAGACATTCAACAACACCGAATCTACAAGAAAAAGTCAAATCATACTCCTTTCCCTTCTATTGAGTTTCTCCCATTCTTCCCTCGACATACCTGTCGGAATGGTACCTAGACAAACTACTTTCCATTATTCTTGATCTACAAGAAGATCTTTAATTTTAAGCTTCTAGAGCTCAAAATTATGGCCATTGAATTTTTCAATCTCTATTCTTGATCTACTCACCTTTCTTTGAGAACACTCTTTAGGGATTTTTGACTTACGAATATTACTGAACCTAGGGTTTAGCTCATATCCAAGATTGTTAAAACAAGCTATGATACCACATGTTAGGAAATGAGGAACACTTCCGCACTAAACCTAGCAGAAGAGAGGAAGAAATATTTAATCAAGAAAGTAAATGACAAAGAAAACACATAGTACACAAAGATTTTACCCTAGAAGTCCAAATGGGAAAACCAACATTCCTTGATCGTTGTTCTCTCTTGTTGTATTATTACTTTAGAATAAAAGGTTAGATTCATAACCTTGGTCTACACCTAAGAAAAAATCGACATCATACATTCTTTCTTTACACAAGAATAACCATGTAGCCAATTTGACTTACATCTACATGACCAACAACCTATAAAATGGTCTCTCTAAAGATGAGATTTTATAGCATTACAACACACCTTATTTATAGAATTTACAGTAGGAAAATCCCTAAATAAAGGTGACCAAAAAAGCCTACATATCCTTGCAGATCATTGGATACAAATCCCATGAATCTTAGGATTCTATTACAGTCGACTCTAATTTGGTTTACCAGTCAATTACAAGTCAACCTCCATTCAGTCTTCAGTTGGTTTCCATGCAACCGCCTATTGACCCCTTTTTGATTGACCTCTTCAACTTGTTGTCGATTTATTGAAATTTGACTTTACCTGGTCAAACCACCTTGAATTTTGAATTTCACTGTCAGTCAATCCACCTTGACTAGACTTTCACTGCAAAGAATATAACAACCCAACACTAGGTGCACTTTGGGATACCAAGGAGTGTCATCTCAGATAGTGATACCATATTTCTCAATGCATTTTGGAATGCATTGTGGGATAAGATGGACACTAAGTTGAAGAGATATACAACATTCCATATACAAAAATATGGGAAGACAAAAGTAGTCAACATGACTTTGGTGCAACTTTTGAGGGTTACAATTAGAAGAATCCGAAGACTTGGGATGGAAATATGATCTATGCAAAACACTCTTATAATGAAGCAATCCACACTTCTACTGGTAAGTCACATTTTGAAACTTGCTTTGGATATTTTCCACCTTCACCCTTCGATGTTTTATATGGAAAACAAGGAGGATTGAGGGAGGATCTCACAGGATATGCATTAAAAGTAGAAACAAATGTTGACAATATCAGGAAGATCCATTTGCAAGTACGAGAGATGTTGAATAAGTCATAGGAAAAGTATAATGCTAGACATGACCATCACATAACAGAGAGAACATTCAGAGTGGGAGACATAGTATGATTACAATTGAAGAAGGAAAGACTACAAACTTTGTGGTATGGTCCTTTTGAGGTTATGGAAAATGTGAGAGATAAATCCTACAGACTTAGTATACCCCGATACATGCACATTTACTCAGTAGTGAGTGTGGAGAATCTAAAAATCTATGAGCCTTGCATGTTTGATTAGGAGGAGGAGTAGACCCTACCTTACATAGAGGACTTAGCACCATATGCTCAGATAGACTTGGAAGAGGACATAGTTTTACAGAAGAGGTCCATAACTACAAGAAATGGGTAACATGACCTTTGATAGATTGGGTTGAAAGGATAACTTCTGGGCAAAGCAAAGTGGTACTCTAGGGAGAAGGTAGAGTAAAATTTTTCTCACCTCATTCAATAAATATTTTTGGGGCCAAAATCCTCCCTAAATGGGGAGATATGATCGGTATTGGATCATTATATTATTTATCATCTATTTCAACACTTTCTGGGTGGAAAATTGGAGGAATCAACTTGCAGGGCCATTTTGGAAGTTAGTCCAAATTTGGAAATTTGGGCCCAAAAAACTGTCTAAAATATTCTAAAGCAATTTTGAGGCATAAAATGACAATTTGTTATGGTCCAAACCTTACTATGGAGAAATATTCTATATCATACACACCAATACCTTTCCAATGATGAAAGAACGACCTCAATCAAAGTTTGTATCTAAAAGTTATGCCTCACACGAGTTGATCTACCATATTGATCACCATGGTGTGGGTGGATGCCACATCATCCCCCATTAATTAAACATGTGGGGCTATCCATGTAGTGGATTTTATAGAATATTCTAGAAGTTACAAAACCCTATCACAATTGAAGGTTGAGGAAGTCAAAATCCTAACCTTATATGGCTACCGGGCTATGTTAAATACCGAGCCACTAGGAGGAGAAGGGGTTCCCTTCTATGTTATTATATTTTGTTCCATAGAAGAGTAGAAAAAATCGGAGTGGGATATTTGAGAGGATAACATAGGGGGTTAATGTTATATAGCAACCTAACAGGCTATAGGTCTCCGGTAACTCTGTAGATATTTCCTTCTCCTTTATACTTGCATGATTTCCATACCAGAGAAAAGAGAGCAGTGCAACCTCACCTTCTAATTGGGTTTTCTCCCATAATGGTTTCCCAGAGAAAATATTTGTGTTATTTTGTGGATGGTGTGTGATTGTATTTTACTTTTTTATATTTTCTGCATTTTATCTAATTCATGCAAAAGAAAAAAACTAGTAACTAAATATTCTGGAATCTAAAGGAATTTAACCTTCATAGTGTAGATTTCAGTTTTATTTATTAGAATTGTTGTGACAAACTATTCCATTGGAATATCCATGATATTTTACAGATCAATTCTGATAGTAGGAACGTCATTGTGTGCCCTTAGTGAATGCCTAGATTCTAAGTAGTGGAGAATTAGTCTATCCCATTACCAAAGTTTCATAGGTGCTACTGCAGAAGTATGGGTGCTCGTGCTCTTGTTGGTTGGGTACATGCAATACAAATAGAGCAAGAGAATAATTGGGTTGAAAATTTTATTTACAGTTTTGGTCCCAATTTGGGTTATCACCCTCCTTGAAGTAGTTACACATTTAGAATCAAGAGCGCCAAAGGGAAATGAGGATAGTGTTCTATGGATCGTACGAGTTATTAATCATTGCCGAGAGGAGACATCAAGCATATTTTGAGGGGAGGGTCCATTAATTTGGCTCCAATGAGGGTTTTGAGTGCCTAAAATTGGTGTACTACTCCTCATGTACAACATTTCCCCATGAGTATTTCACATATACTCACTCATAACTATAGAAAAAAACCAAGGGAACCTCTCAAGTCTACCCTAGGTATGTTATTCCTACTCTAAGAAAGTTCTCCCATATCTAAAATTCGTGGATAAGAAATTGTTCAGTTTCAATTCGTGGTAGTCAAATATCTATACAAGAGGAACCAATACAAGCTATAATGATGCACTCAATGGTTGTAAGCATAATAGTTTCCATGAAGGAATGATATTGGTAGCATAGCACATGAATGATGGGAGAATCGTATTTGTATTAGATGGGGGGGGGGATTCCCTAAGCATGAGTGTCACATTTGAGGAATGAGGAAGAAAACCAACTTGGGGATGAGTTGGAAGGTGTGGTCAGAGAGTTGTCATGGCTCAATTTTGACTAAGTGATTGTGCATAACATATTTCAATAGAATATGAATTTGTATATTCCAATAAGATTACAAAATCCTAAGTGTATAAATATGCAAATTATTTTGTAATATTTTTGTATGATTGGGTTACAACTAGAAAATTCCATATTATATTCCAAAATATTCTATAAACACTCTATCCATGTAACACTCCCATTTTTTATTCCTAGACTAGTATGTCTATGTGTACATGATTATGGAATGAGAGATGAACAATGATGAAATATGTAAATGATTGATTTGGATTTATGAGTGGAATGAAATGAAACCACAGATTTATAATATTAACTCAAAGACATAGTGAACAATAACAAAGATACAATAAAACTTGGTTTCTATTAAATAAGAAATATGTTGAAAACTGTAAAATCCAGACTGAAAATAAGCTTGCTAGAATGGTGGCAGCTTATCTCTGAGAAGAGATGTGATGGATACGCTCATTCACAGGAGGATGAGTACAGTGAGGCTCTAAAGGAATTTTTACAATAAACATGAATACCATAACCATAGACATCCAAAACTAACCCTAGGAGATGAAGTGCCAAAATTCATGTGGGCCCCGTTGGGGTAAGTTAGTACATCAACTTCCTGGGGTTACAACCTTTGCATACGATATCCATTTAGGGTGCATGATAGCTCCTTGAAAAGGTATTGATGAGGAGATTCATTTAGGGGACTCAATGAGAGACTTTGGCCATCATTGAGGTGCATGATCATGAAAAAGCATTGTTTAGGCCCTCAAAATGGCCCCGGAAGTTCAGGAACCGAAAACTGCTAAAAATAGTGAGTTGCCAAAAAACTATTTTGAGCCAGTTGGACAAGGTGGGTGGCAAAAAATATCCTCCTATATCAATCCTCCCCCATTATGAAGCAATGGTCTCTATTTCATTGAGTTCCCCCATCATATGAGGAAATGTTTGTTGAATTTGGCCCTAGGTGAGCCACTTGCTTTGGTGTAGGAGCTTCCCTACTTTGACAACCCAATAAATATGGATCATTTACTGGCAAGTGCCCTTGAACTGTGTGTCCATAATCAAATAAATTGATGCTTGTTCCCTGTAGTCAGGGTTGAGCTCTATTGTTGTCAATTAGTTTTCTATCTCCGAGGTGTCCAATAATGGCAGAAAATAAGGCCAATGGAGGTCCACATTGAATACTGGGTGGAATCCAAGGAATGGGGGAAGGTTGAAATTGAAATAATTGTCACCCACAACCTTGGTGATGGTGTAGGGTCCATAACAGAGTGGATGAAGCTTCTGATGAGGCCCTGTAAAGCATTCTTTATATAAGTGCAACCAAACTTTGTCTCCCACCTGAAACTAGTGTGGCACCCTCTGTTGATCATGGTGTTGCTTGTACTTGGCATTAGACTTTTGTAAAATATCTTGAACCTATAGGCAGATGTACTGGATCAAATAAATGTCATCTCAATTTGGGGTATGCGACGAGTCTGCATGGATGGTCACAAGGGGTAGTGCAACATCCATGGGACCTAATGATTGAAATCCCAACCCCACCTAAAAGGGGATGTGGATGGTTGAGATATGTATGGATCTATTGTAGTTGCGTTGAACATAGGGAATAATCTCATCCTAGGTGCGGGGGTTCTTGGAATTGTACATGCACAAGATGTGCACGATCATCTGGTTGATAACCTTGGTTTGGCCATCCGTCTGGGGGTGGAAAGAAGTGGACTTGGTGAGCTTGGTGTCCAGTAGTGACCAAAGGCTCAACAATAATGTGCTGAGGAAATGACTATCCTAATATGAGATAATGGTTTGTGGGATCCCCAAGTGTACCCACACCCATTCAAAGAAGAGCTTGGAAATGTCCTCCATTGTGATGCTCTTCTTGCAGGCGGCCAAAATCGCCATCTTGGAAAAGAAATCAACAACCACAAAAATATAATCATTTACTTGCTTGGTGGATGGAAGGACTGACATGTAGTCCATTGATATGGATTCCTAGAGCATGTCAGGAGTAGGCAAAGGAGTGTACATGCCTTGTTTATTAATGGTCGGTCTAGAAATAATGCAGGTAGTGCAGGACCAGATATACTATGTTAAGCCCTAATATTGGCTCATTACCCCTTAATTGGGGCATATTACATTAGTAGTGTTATTTTATTTATGTCGGCTTTATTCTATTAGTTGTAATTATACCTCCTAGTCTCCTATATATACCAAGGAGACGTTTTCATTTGGAATCATCTTGTACTTGAACATTTATGTGGGGTAAAAGGAGGTTGCCCCCTCGAAGAGTCTTATTATCTGAAATTATCTCTTTTTCAAGGCTTTGAGTACTTATTTTGAGGTTTTTCTATGCTATATTGATATTTGGTTATTAACATATGGTATCAGAGCTCAAGGTCTTGGGGTTTCGCTGCTATATCTGAGACACCTTGGAATTTTCACTATAAATTTTTTTCTACAATGTTTCCAAAGAAACTGGTTGGAGGATATTTATTAGACGGATCAAGGTAGTTTGGGTTAAAATTTCAGCTCCTAAGGCCTTATACATTTGGATATACAACCCGTGAAAGATAGGGTTCTTGAATCATCCTGAACTGATTCATTGTGGAATTTTTTCTATAAAACTGTTTTTGTAATGTTTCAGACCCTAATCTCTGGAAGATATTCACGTAAATTAGTAAGTTATATTTGGTAAAAATCTCATCTTCCGGGTCATCTTAAATTTGTATATACACCCTGTGGAAGATAGGGTATCTGACTAGTCATATTAACTAGTCTCAAGAAGGTGTTCCAGGTAAAACAATCATAACTTCTTCCTAGAGTATCCAAATTGAGTGAGACTAGTTTCATTGGATAGTGTATAGTATGTAGTATTTTTGGTACGCGTTTCATAATTTTATATCAATTATTTTGTGTGGGGCATGCTATACAAGTGAGATCTCCTCGAAAGGTAAAAAATCAGCAAGGTGTGGGGAAGTTACTATAAATTCCACTTGGCACATCAAATTTTGATCAGACCTGTGGCATTGAAGAGAAGAAATATCATATAACTGCATAAAGGAATTTTTCATACCCATAAGGGCTGAAACTTGGGAGATACAATAGAAGAAATATTGTCTAGCAGAACCACCTCAAAATCAAAGTTCAAAAGTGATACTTGGCAACCATGCCACCCAAAAAGGGAAATTCTACACCAAATAAGTCTCTAGACAATCCTACTTGGACTCTTGATGAAGGTGAATAAATGCATAGGGACATAAATGATTTACAAAAGAAGATAGTAACAAAATATGAACTACAAAAGATGATGGATTCAACGGAAGCTAAGTTTGAGGCAATGAATACTAAGATGGATGGTTTAAAAGAGGAGATCATGGACGTATTGAAAAATTTTGTAATAGAGAAGACACTTGAAAGTGAAAATGCATCCCATGAAATTCATGATGAGGACACAAGGAAGGTGAATCAAGAATGGAGAAACTCCAACTTTGGGTTGAGGCCAACCACATTCCTAAGATCGACATAAGGAAGTTTGATGGCGAGGACCAAATCACATGGATACTTGATTGGATCAATTCTTTGATCTACATTTTGTGCTACATACACAAAAGGTATCAATTACTTCTTTATATTTAGAACCCAATCAATTTGTATGGTATGGAGATGACTTTGTTCTCGCAAATCACTCGTCCCTTAGACAATTTTCACGGAAGAAAATGATAACACTATGAGGGTACAGGGAGCAATACCTTCTTTAGCCAATTGATAAATCTCGAACAAAAGGGTTAGGTTACGAAGAGCACATTTAGAACTTCCAAGATTGAATATAAAGGTAGCAGATATTCAGGATAGGCACTTGATTGATGTATTCATAGGAACTTTAAAGGGATAACATTCAACATGAGGTTTGACTTTGGGAACCCAAATCATTAGAATGCATTTAAGATTCAGCAGAAATGTTGAAAGTAAAAATATGGCTAAGGAGTCAGGATAGCTAACATCTAGAGAACAGTACCTTCTAAACGCACCCTCAACCCTCTGAGGTTGACACCTCAACTGGAGGAAAAGAAGAAAAGGTTTATGCTTTAATTGTGATAGCCAATACAGTGGGGACATAGAATTGGTATGAAGGGGTATTCTACATAGGTTGTGAAGATGAAGAAGAACAAGGGCAAGAACCATCTCAAGATGAAAGCATTGAATAAATTTATTACGGAAGGTTGACTCCATGATATGGAGTGTGTGCATTTGGGTACAGATTGGCACTCCTCAAACCACTGAGATCGAGGGATACTTCAAAAAGAAAAGGTAATAGTCTTAATTGATTTTGGTGGTATATGAATTTCATTCACTATAAATTAGCCAAAGCTCTCAATTGTTTTGTATATCAGGTCTGAGAGTTTCAAGTAATGATTAGGATGGAAGACAATCAATTGCCGAGAAAAATACAGAATATTGCTATGGGGGCCATGTAATAGATAGTCCAGTTACTATATACCTTAGATTGAATTAGGATGTTGTATTAGGAATCCAATGGTTACATTAGGAACAATGGCTTTTAATTTTCAAGAACTTTTCATGAAATTTTCATTGGAAGAAGAATAAATTGAGTTAAGAGGTATCATAGAGAGCCATTATTAATGATAGCTCTAATGGCATGACAAAGAAATATTGAAAAAAGGGCATCAAGGCATTCTTTTAGCTATGCTCACTAGATGTTCAAGTATCTAAGCCATCTATTCCTCAAGATCTCAAGGGATCATTGATAAGAATTCAAGAAATATTTGAAGATATTCCCAAGGTCTTCCTCCAATCCTTGATCATGAAATTCACCTAATTCCGTTAGTGTTCCTCCTAACATCAGGCCATGCAAATACCATATGCCTAGAGTGAAGTGGAGTGCATGGTTGAAGAAATGTTAGAGGCTAGCATTATTAGACCTAGCCAAAGTTCTTACTCTGCCTGCCAGTGGTAATGTTATTCAAGAAATATAGCTCCTTAGTATGTGTCCAGAATATAGAGAGCTCAACAAGATCACTAGTAAAGGTAAGTTTCAAATTCCAGATCATTAGGTGTTAGATGAGCGATATTTCTAAAATTGGATCTTGTTAGAGGTATCAGTTAGGAGGAAGAAGATATCCCAAAAATAGCATTACGAACTCATGAAGGCCATTGTGAATTTTTGGTCATGCCTTTAGCCTTACAAATACACCTTTCACATTCCAAGGGTTGATGAATTCCATTTCAAACCCATCCTTTAAAATTTGTGTTAGTATTTTTTGGTACTAATCTATAGCAAGTCTTGGGAGGATCATGTGACATGTTGACAAGGTTCTGCAAATACTAAAGGAGCAAACAATATATGAAAAACCATTCAAATATTTCTTTGGAGTGAAGGAGGTAGAGTATTTTGGGTCATATTATATTTCATGAAGGTGTAAAAGTAGACACTAACAAAGTGCAAGGCCATGATGGATTGGTGGATTCCCAAAACATTGAAGAATCTTAGAGTTTTGGGTTTGGTAGGTTACTACGCAAGTTTGTTTGAGTACTATGGAAGAATAGTAGCAGCTTTAACGACACTAACTAAAAAATGATGCATTTTCATGGACTCGAGTGGCAACCAAATCTTTTGAAAACTTAAGGAGTGTGAAAGCTCACATCTTGACCACTCGGAACTCAAAAAAGACCTTTGTGTAGAATGTGATGCCTTGGGAAATAGAATTGAATTTTATCTAGTAATGTCTGAGAAGGAAGACCCCACGGCTTTTGAAAGTCTAGATCACCTCAAGGAAAAAAACACACAAGCCATTTATGAGAAGGAAATGATGGCAATACTACATACATGAAGAAATGACATCCTTACCTAATAGACCTATGGGTGGGCACTTCAAGGTCAAGACGAATCATGATAGTCTTAAATGCTTCTTGGAACAAGACTATCTTCGGAAGAACAACAAAATGGGTAACCAAGATGTGGGTTATGGATTTTGAAATCATCTATGAAAGGGAAGCAAAATGTTGTGCTGTGGTCTGCTCTCAAGAAAGGATATTAAAGAGATGTTGAGGCCTTTCTCTATGCTATCTCGATCTTCCAACCCGATTGGATAATAAAACCAAGGGATGATGAATGTGTGAAAAAGTGTGGACTCTCATTTCAAGGTTGCGTGAGTTCAGGTTTTATCAGAGATACATTTAGATGGAAAAATGATTCACTATGGTGCAAAGAGCGCTTATATTTATTGTAAGAACTCCGAACTCAAACAAAGGTTACTATTGGAATTGCACACCTCTCCGGTGGGAGGGCACTTAGAGATTTTGAAAACCTACCATAGAATCCAGAAGAATTTTTGGGACCATAAAATTGAAAAGTCTTTGGTTTGCCAACAAAAATAAAGTGGAAATAGTAGACCAGGGTCTTTACAATCATTAGCCATCCCAATTCAATGTTGGGAGGAAGTTTCCATGGATCATCCTGGGAGTTCTTGAAGTCTGAAGGAAAGAAGTGTCATCATGGTGTTGATTGTTGATAGGCTGACCAGTATGCACACTTTGTGCACTCTCATCCTTCACATTTGGTCTGGGTTTGTCACGCATTCATGGAGATAGTTCCCAAAGCCACATGGCATTAAAGATTATTTTAAGTGACATATATCCCATCTTCATTGGACATTTGGACATAATTATTTTCTTGTTTGGGTACTCAATTGGCTCATAGATCATCCTATCATCCTCAATCGTGGAAAGAGATAGTGAACAAATATGCGGAAGGCTACCTTAGTTGCTTTGTCTACGATAAACAAACAGTGGTTCAAATGGAACACCTTGGCGGAATGGTGGTATAGCACTTCCTTCATACTTGTAAGAATGTACCATTTATGGCACTCTATGGATGCCACCCTCCTTCAATCACTTATTATCTAAAATAAAATCTAAGGAGAGTTCCAAGCGTTGGAAGATCATCAGAACATCAACAGCAGTTCTCCAAGTAAGGACAATAAATACTTGCAAAATCAAACAACAACAAAGAATCAACATCATAGCAAAAAGTTTTGATAGGGGATTAGTGTTTTTAAAAGACTATTCCCATACAAACATATGTCCTCAAGCAATCCAAGAGGATAATAAATTATCACCAAAAGTACTACTTATAGCCCTTATAAGGTGTTCCAAAAAATTGAATTTTATAATGGCATACAAATTGGAGTTGCATGCATCTTCAAGAGTACACCCAATTTCCATGTTTTCATTCTTAAGAAGGTTATAGGCGTGGTCCCCAGTTCAAACTATATTTCCGAACGGCGAGGAAGGAAAAATCATATTGGATCTGAAGCCATCACTGACACAAAATTAGCCAGTTGAGAATAGAACCATTTCAAAATTATCTCATTAATGAAACCTACCGGTTGAGATTCCACTTGGGAAGATGGTCTTTTATGCAAACTCAGGTTACTCAAGCGTTTCAGACAACATTTGTCTCAAGGGAGGGGCATGTTAAGCCCTAATATTGGCTCATTGCCACCCCTTAATTGGGGCATATTACATTAGTAGTGTTCTTTTATGTCGACTTTATTCCATTGGTTGTAATTATACCTCTAGTCTCCTATATATACAAGGAGACATTTTCATTTTGGAATCATCTTGTACTTGAACATTTATGTGGGGTAAAAGGAGGTTTCCCGAAGAAGGCTTATTATATATGAAATTATCTATTTTCAAGGCATTGAGTACTTATTCGAGGTTTTCTATGCTATTGATATTTGGTTCTTAGAGTCTCTCACCCTAAAACTAGTGTGGCACCCAATGTTGATCATGTTCATTTGGAATCATCTTGTACTTGAACATTTATGTGGGGTAAAAGGAGGTTTCCCCCTCGAAGAGGCTTATTATATGAAATTATCTATTTTTCAAGGCATTGAGTACTTATTCTGAGGTTTTTCTATGCTATATTGATATTTGGTTCTTAAGAGTCTCTCACCTAAAACTAGTGTGGCACCCAATGTTGATCATGGTGTTGCTTGTACTTGGCATTGGACTTTTGTAAAATATCTTGAACCTATAGGCAGATGTACTGGATCAAATAAATGAACTGGGTGGCTTTGTCAGCTCAATTTAGGGCATGTGACGAGTCTGCATGGGTGGTCACAAGGGGTAGTGCAACATCCATGGGACCTAATGATTGACATCCCAACCCCACCTGAAAGGGGATGTGTCTGGTTGAGATATGTATGGATTTGTTGTAGCTGCATTGAACATAGGGAATAATCTCATCATAGGTGTGGGGGTGCTTGGAATTGTACATGTGAAAGATGTGCATGATCATCTAGTTGATAACCTCGGTTTGGCCATCCGTCTGGGGGTGGAAGGAAGTGGACTTGGTGAGCTTGGTGTCCAGTAGTGACCAGAGGCTCAATAATAATGTGCTGAGGAAATGACTGTCCTAATATGAGATATTGGTTTGTGGGATCCCAAAGTGTACCCACACTCATTCAAATAAAAGCTTGGAAATGGCCTCCGTTGTGATGCTCTTCTTGCAGGTGGCCAAAATCGCCATCTTGGAAAAGAAATCAACAACCACAAAACTACAATCATTTACTTGCTTGGTGGATGGAAGGAATGAAATGTAGTCCATTGAGATGGATTCCCAGAGCCTATCAGGAGTAGGAAGAGGAGTGTACATGCCTTGTTTATTAATGGTCGGTCTGGAAATAACGCAGGCAATGGAGGACCAGATATACTTGCTGACATCTTGTCGAAGTGTCCACTAGTAGAAATGTCATTGCAACACTACCACTGTCTTTTCCATGCTGAAGTGTCCTGCCACATGACTGTAGTGGGCTTCCCAAATCAGCTTCACTTGCTTGCTTGATGGAATGCATAGATGTCCCAGATGGCACAACAACCCATATTGAAGATGGAAATTGGTGACAATTGTGTTTGCACCCAACATCTGGTAGGTGTTGGAAAATTCAGGATCTATCCAATAGAGGTGCGACAATCCAGAGGTCTCGTGGCTGCAAGAATCGAGTGCTTTGGTGAGTGTTGCGAATGTAGGCCGAATGAGGAAATCAATGAATCGGTTGGTACTTCCTATTTTATACTTGATTTTGAGGTGGAACTGCTACAAATATGTGGACCACTTCTGATGGAGGTTATTTTACAATTTCCTTGTGTCTGCATGAGCTGCACTGACTTATGATCAGTGGGGATGACTATCTCTTTCTCGAGAATGTAATGCCACCACTGGTGGCAATCTTTCACAATGGAGTACATTTCTTTGTCATAATTAGGGTACTTAATGGATGACATATGATAGTCTCACTATGACAGGCCATGGGGTGGTCATGATGAGTGATGACTACGCCCACAACATAGTCTGAAGTATATGTCTCGATCTCAAAGGGTTGTTGCAGGTTAGCTAATGAAAGCACTGGGGTGAATCACAAGTGCTACTTCAGATCATCGAATGATTTCTATTGGGATAGGCCCCACATAAATTTTTCCTTACCACCACTTCTGATTATTTTTTTTGAAGGCCCATACAATATGGGAGAATCCCAACATGAACCTTCGATAGAAATTGGCAATGCCTAAGAATCTCTGAAGGTAAGTGAGCATGGTTGGGGCTGGCCAGTCACAGATGACTTGGATCTTGGCTAAAGGATCTATCATAAAAGATCCTTTCAGAGAATGCATGGAGGATCTGGTTTCTGAGCTGGATTTGTTTGATGTTCATCCTAACAAAGAAAAATTTACTTGGAGTAATAAACGATTAGGAGTGGGCCACATAGCAGCAAGACTAGAACATTTCCTGATTCACAATTCACTTCTCTCTTTCCCAGTCAAGATATCCTCCTAGATAATCCCCAACATGCACACCATGCACACCATGCTAGACCAACATGCACACCATGCGCATCAACAATGTATCCTAGGTACTCAACCATGTCCATGTCGAGGAGCATTTTTCCAAGTTGACATATAGCTTTTGTTGCTCCAAAGTGTGCATAACCTGCTGAATATGATGCAAGTGTTATTCACAAGTATTGTTGTAGATGAGGATGTCATCCAGATACACCACCACAAAAGAATTAGTGAAAGACTGAAATATATTGTCAATCATCCTTGTGAAATTAGTTGGGGCATTTGTCAAACCAAAGGGCATGACCAACCATTCAAAAAGACCTTCTTTTGACTTGAAGGAAGTGTTCCATAAATTTTTCAGTTCTATTGGGACCTGATGGTATCCAGAATTCAGATAAATCTTACTATAGTATTTTTACCACTTGAGTTGATCAAGGAGATCGTCAATTCAAGGAATCATGTTTTGGTTCCTGACTGCGATTTTATTTAGGGCACAATAATTAATACAAAGTCACCAAGTCCCATCTTTCTTCTGCACCAACATTATTGGGCTTCCACCAGGTGATGAGCTAGGTCGGATGTGCCCCTTGTGGAGAATTTCTTGGATTTGATGATTTATATCTTCATTTTCTAGTAAAGAGAGGTGATAAATTGGCCCATTGGGTAGCTATGCGCTGGGGGTCAGATCGATGGGATGCTTGACCTGACAGTGTAGAGGTACCCCAGTAGGTGATGAGAAGATGTATTTATATTATTCCATGGCATTATCCACTTGATTATGTTGCATGGAGAGGTCTTCCATGGAGGCCATGGATGTGGCTGCAACCTTTCTCTCACTCTGAGAGAGAATCACGAAGAATAAAAAATTCTCGGTCTGAGAAATGACCTTCCTACATTGCTTGGAAGAGATCAAGGAAACAACACTAGGTGGGACTAACTTGAGTATCCTATAAAATTTCATGTTCAAAGTAATAATAAAATTGTGAGGCCTAGACTCATATACAATATGATTATTCCATAAATAATTTTGGCCCAAAATAACATCACAAAATTCAATGGGAGAAACATCACACAATACCTCATCTTTGAATGGCTTGATGCCATACGACATGCGACATTGTTGGTTGATGCGAAGATCACTTCCTTGATGGAGCCATTCGATGTTTTAGGGTTGTGGGTGTGGTGTTTTTGCTAGGGATATCCTGTTGATGACCTCTACTGAGATGAGGTTCTTCTTGCTACCATTATCAATGATGAAGTGCAACAGACTGCCTTTTACCCACATCTGTGAATGAAAGAGGCGCTCTCCTTCCTCTGGATCATTAGGTTCACCAGGCTGGATCTTGGTGGTAGAAATAGTGGCACTAGGTTATGTGTTAATGATCCATCTCCCCTTTTCTATTTCTGACTCAGATTCAAAACCCACATCTGATTCAGAGGATTTTATCTTAGCCACCAATGACTACTTTGAGCGGAAATTAACAATGTTATTCCAAGGGCTCTTATGGAAGTTGCACCACTTCCCGATATCTTTCTTCGTCTTGCCATTGTCCTTCTTTTCTTGCAGCTTGGAATACTTGTCCTGAGGTTTCCCATCTTTTCTCTATCCTTTTTTCTGTGGGTTGGGGGTGCCCTTTCCCTACTTCTACTATGAGGGGTTCCCAGACCCAAACTGCTGCATCTTTTGTTTCAATTTCTGCTGGATTTTGACAACATATCGATAGGCTGTGCCCAAGGATGAGATGTCCAAAAACTCCATTTTTTTCTGGATGTATCTATGCATACCACCTCGGTACTTGAGCACTAGATGTCTCTCAGAATATTTGATACCCAACTTGGTGTGCAAGGTATGGAAGTTATTAGTGAACTCTGGCATTGTTTGGTCTCTTTCCTATAGCAGTGTGGTCCATCTTGTATATAAGTCATCATACCTTCCAAAAGGGTAGTATTTTTCCTTAATATCATCCCTGAAGGAACCCCAACCGGGTGAAACTACAAATAATGTGGATCCCTTTATTTCCTTATGCTCACAGAAAGTCTCCCACCAATCTTTGACATGGGAGACAACCTTGAGGAGTGAAAATGTAATCTTTTCTGTATCAGAAAAGATGTGGATAAAAAAATACCCTTCTAGAAGGCTTAACCATTTATCTACTACATAGGCATCTATTTGACCTTCAAATATTGGAATATCAAAATTGATTTGTACCTTGAAGGGGGCAGTTCCTCCGCTTGAGGTGGATGTGTCACTTGTTGAAAACTGTCGAAGTATTTGTGCAAAGTTGTCCTCATCTCATTCCTCTGTCGCTCAAGGGCTTCCTCAAGCAACATTTTGAAAGGATCTCCTATCCCATCCTCTTTATTTTCTCCCACCATGGACGTTTTCTTGGGCATGCAAGAGAAGTTTTCCTCAAGAGAAACAAGCTTGATACCCAACTCTGTATACCCTGACCAGATCGAGGACATGCATTAAAAAAAAATGACAAGGAGAAGACCGCTCTGATACCACTGATCCAGATTTACGAGAAGAACAAAATGAAACCACCGATTTATAATATTAACACAGAGAAAAAGTGAAAATTAACAAAGATACAATAAAACTTGGTTTCTATTAAATAAGAAATATGCTAAATATTGTAAAATGCAGACTGAAAACAAGCTTGCTAGAATGGTGGAAGCTTATCTCTGAGAAGAGATGTGATGGCTACGCTTATTCACAAGAAGTTGAGTAAAATGAGGCTCTGAAGGCCTTTTTACAATAAACATGAATGCCAAAACACTAGACATCCAAAAACCTAACCCTAGGAGATGAAGCGCCAAAAGTCATGTGGGCCCTGTTGCGGTAAGTTAGTACATCAACTTTTCGGGGTCATAATTGTTGCATACGATCTCCGTTTAGGGAAGATGATAGCTCATTGGAAAGTATTTATGATGCGATTAATTTAAGGGGATAAATGAGAGCTTTTTTATTTTATCATTGGTGTTCCTTGTTTCGAAAAAGTGTTGTTTAGGCCCTCAAAATGGCCTCTAAAGTTCAAGAACTGAAAAGATGCTAAAAATAGTAAGTTGCCAAAAACTTGTTTTGATCCAGTTGGACAAGGTGGGTGGCCATCAATATCCTCCTAGATCAACGTTACTCTAAATAATAATAAAATATACATCACATGCTATATACAGAGAAGGAAAAAACATGCGGGGATATGATTCCACAAGAGAGGAAAGAAAGGGGGCTTAGGGGTCTCAAAGGGGGAAAAAGTAATATAATAATATTTTATTCCTAAGCCTAAGTATTTTGTTTTATAATTATCCTAAGTCATATCAACCTTGGGATTAGTTGTCAATGTTGGCTTCTAAGGAAGACACATGATTACTTATTATCATGCAAATATAATTCGTGAATCTTGGTTATGTAAGGGATATTTTTTCAATCATTCTTGGGGGAGAGCCTTGTATCATAGATGAGTTTCCATCCTTTGATTGTTATGAAATTGTGGAAATGAATTTCATGAAAGTATGAAGAATTATGACTATGTGTACGATAAACTATTTCCATTAAGGTAACATAGTGGCAACTAAGACTTCCTTGAGTCCCTAGGAGTAAGATTTCCTAGCCAGTCTGTGATGGAGCCCAAAAGGAAAGTACGATAGCTAGAGTGACTATGTGGAAAAGAAAGGGATTCCATTCCTTGGGTTGTGTAGGCTAAATGGGAAAGAAAGCTGGTGGATTGATATTGTTGTGAAATTTTAGAGATTATGAATTTTGGGAAAATTGGGTTGTGTGAGAGGATTCAAGACAACCATCGGTGATTTCATCCTTTTGGAATCATAACCTCACCTCATAGGTGACCCTATTGTATAAAGAGTATGAGAAACATAGAACTTATGTTTGGGTGGAATGTCCTTTGTTTGTATCCATTTGGTGGTTATTCTTAGAAACATAAGTGCTTATGTTTATTTATAGCTATGTTGAATTAATGTAGTTTAATTATGAATTAAATGTTGTTTTGTGTGCATGTATAAGTCTGTGATGTAGCCCCCCTCTCCTTCTAGGGTTCTAAGACCTCCCAGTCTCTGGATCGTTCCAATTGTTGAGTCGGATCGACTCTTCAGGCTCCTGAACGAACCTAGATAAGTTATACACATGCCCCTTTCTTATCTAGGTGTAGGTCCTATTATACCTGCACCCCTTTGTCCACACACTTTTGTGCTCTTCAAACTTCGGGTGCTAGATCATTTTCACTAGCCCCTTTCTTCATCTGACCCTGGGCTCTGCCCTTGTGCTAATGTGAGATTGTGGGCACAGGAAAGAGTGGTTTCCAACCAACCCACTTTTCACCCCACAATCCACCTCGTGCTGACACATACCCCGTCACTAATTGCGTCCCGCTCAAGGAAAATTAATGTCTGAGCTTGTCTTGTCCCCACAATCCTTCTTGTCCATCGATCTCTGCTACTTTGGTGTTTCCTGCATTCAATGACTACTATCAATATTTTTTCCTCTCTTCTTTCCTCCTTCCATGCGTCTCCACATATCTCTATGATCTATCGACATGTAGTCCATTTGAATTGACGACTGCTGATGAATCTTCCTTTCCGACATTCGGGAGTTTAAACTCTCAAAATTCACTCTCCTTTATGTGGAAATCTCCCAGAGTGGAAGATCTGTTGCCACCTGTCCCCTTGAATCTACGGCCAGGATCTCCTCCATGAGTCCGGCCTTCAGGGATCTCAAATCTCGAATCATTTTTCTTCTCCTCAAATATGAAGAATCCTGCCACATGTCCTCTTAGATCGGATGGCCTATGATTACTTTGGATCTTTTCCCAGAGTCCACAAATATTCGCCACGTCTCCTCTCTTGATATGATGACTATAAATCACTTCGGGTGACCTGACGACTCTGATCTACTCCGTCTCTTTAGACGTCTAAGATCTCAAATCTCAAACTCTCATCTCTACTGACTAGGTATCTCTCGGAGTGGAATATCTTCCAGCACATATCCTCCCAGATCAATGGTCATGCTCCTGCTTCGAGACTTCAACCTCTTCGACTAGATTAATAGTCCTATGACTCCTTCCTTGATCAACGACCAATATTTCCTCTGGGTGCTCAGACCTTTTCCCCTCTTCCTTCTTTCGGAGTTCTCGATCTGGCATTGCGTATCCTTCTTCACATCGACGACTCTCTTCATTTTCGGGACTCTGGCCTCTGGCAATTTCAAACCTCAAAAACCAAAAGTCTCCGGAGTTAATCCTTCCGGATTTCACGATCTGGTGACACCTATCCAACCCCAGATCAACGAATATTTTTCACTTCGGCTATTCGGGCTTCGACAATCTCAATTCTCAAACTTCTCCTTTGCGTTTCTCCCATAGTCCATGATCTTTCGCCATGTGCCCCTTCTGAATCTAATGGTCCAAAATCTCTTCGGGTCTTCTACGCTTCGGCTCCTTGTCTCCTCGATGCTTCAATTCTTTAGCTTCCTGACACTTCGTCTCTTCGGCGCTTCGGGCTTCAGGAGTCTCAACCCCTATGCATTCATTTCTCCCAGAGTGTTTTCATGCAAAACACATGATCTCTCAACGTGTGTCTTCCCCTTGATCCGAAGGCCTCTATCCACTTCAAGTCTTTGGGTTTCGGCTATTTCATTTCTCAAATTGAAATTTCAGTGTAACTTTCCCCGGAGCTCACGATCTAGTGACAAGTGTCCCCTCACATATTGACGGCTCTCGGGTCTTTGGGCTTTGGCTATTTCAACACTTCAACCTCTACTTCCTTCAAGATCTCCTGGCCCATTGACACGTATTCTCTTTGGGTCCAATGTTCTAGATTTGTTCCGGCTCTCCATGCTTCGGGAATCTCAAGTTTCAAACCTTGAGAGGTTCTCTCTCCTGTGCATGCAAGCATTAAGACTCGTGCACCTTCCTATGATCAGACAGTTGTTGATCCTTCATGCTCAGATCCAATGGATGGAATCTGTTCTTTCTTATGTGCTTCCTTCACTCACTAAACGTAGATCTAATGATCCATATTCTTCTCTACAACTGATCAGATGGTTGATGTCGCTCCTCCTCCTGAGATTCCACCTTCTCCTGACTTGCAAGATTTTTCAAGTGTTCAAAGTTCTCGGCCTTTGAACTTTCTCCTGTGAACCTGACTCCTTTGAGTCTCGCTTACACTCTTGCAAATGTTATCTCTTCTAGGCTTATGGACTCCAAGCAAGTCCGACTCCTATGCACTTTTTGCATTACTCCTCCTAATCTTGATCTCCTCGAATATTTCTATCTCCCACGCACACCTTGCATTCTTGAGATTTCATCAAACTAAGAATCCAAAGGATTTCTTGAACAATAAATACTTCTCGCCCTCCTGGAGTTCTTCTTCTCGATGAAATCCTTGTAGAGATTTTCCTCAGAGAGTATTCAATAACTCTATTTCTCCCAAACTCGACACAGATTTCTTTTGTGCACACTTGCACTGGATCAATTCCAACCTGGCAGAGCTCTACAGAGTCCTCGATAACTCTAGTTCTCTCTAAACTTGATAAAGAATTCTTCCTAGCACTTCCACTGATGAATGTTCAATGATATCCCTCCTGAGCTTTCCCTTGAGGTTAAACCTCTGTTAATGCACTCTTTGCGGACTGTGTGCACTTCTTGCACTCGGAAACTCAAAGACGAGAAAAAATTGAAACTCATGCAATACTTCACCTGTTACACAGTCAAACCATGAAAATGCATAAAAACATATAAAGCATACATACACATAAACACACAATATGCAGGAAAAACTGCTTTTCTATTATCTCCGTGTGTCTGTATAGATGGTTACAAAAACTGGACTATAACAAAGTCTCAGTTCTCTCAATCTCTCTCCCATAACTGTCCAACCTCCTAAGTCTCCTAAGACTCTCTATCATTCTCTCTTTATGAAATCTGATACAACATCTCCTTACAAAATAGGGGTTGTGCGAGCTCATCCTCTCTCACCTAACCTCATCTATTACATTGAAGTTTCATAAATGTTTACCAAGACCTGACTATGATCTGGGCCTGCTACTAGTAACCCTTTAAGGAAATCCAACCACTACCTGTACAAAGGCATGGCTTGGCATTTATAGCCTTACAATCTAAAAATCTGTATAGGATTATTTCAAGTTTAAAAATGGGAGACTCGGTGCCTCTCCCTTTCTCCATTACACGTCTGCGTGTTGGCATGGTGGCACATTTGCTGAGGTGGAGTGATGCTCCGGCATCATACTCCAAAGCTAGGAAAAACATGATCTCCATCTCATGAGGTCCTCTTCTCCAGTGTTGAAATCCCCCTGGATCCCAAATTCTCTTCTGGAGTTGTCCTCTTTCTCCTTTCCATCTATGTTTCTGCTATTGCTTCTTTTTCCTCTTTTGTTTCTTCCCTGCTACTATGGTAGTCTCTCTTTTGTTCATCTCTACTCTGCTGATCACTTCTACTAACTTCACCATCAACTTCCTGATCTCCCCTATCACTTTGTCTAGCTGCTCCAGTGGCTGGATCTTCTTATGTTGTCTTTGTCTCCCCTCGCGACATTGAATTGCTGCTCTTCTATAGATTCCAATCCTACAGTCTCATCATCAAGTTGTTGCTTGGCTTCCTCTTCTGACATCTTGATTTCTGTCATCTCTTCTTGTGTTTGCATATCCCTAACTCTCTCCAATCATTCCTCTAGCTGGTATGCTTCTCTATATTCTCCCAAATTGACTTGTCAAATGCGCAATCTTTTTACCATTACCCGCTGCTCCAGGGATTCTAGTTCTTCATATAGTCAACAAAATCCATGTTGTTTGTTTCCTCTTCTGCTGCAAGCTCCAATGTTGCAGTCAACTTTTGTTCAACTTCTTGGCTAAATTTTTTTAGCAATTCAGTTGAATGCTCTTCTCCTTTTGCTGGGGTAGACATCAGTGTCTACTCAATTTCTTCCTCTTTGACAGTTTCTGCTGGTTGTCTTTCTTCTTCTGCTGTACTCTCATCATGTGCACCGGTCTCTACTTCGTTGTTTGGTAGGAATATATTTATCCCTCCAATAATCAAAATTCTCCTCTGATCCTCCTCCTTTGTGATGGAAGTATTTAAATTCTCATCGTCTTCATTCACATGGTCTGCAAATCCACATGAATATTTATCTATCAACACTCCTTTTCGACATCAACTCACTTCTGAGCTCCCTAGACTTTCAGACAGTCTCATCTCCTTCTCCCTAACCACTTGGAAATTTGGGAATTTTCTGTCGCCAACCTGGCAGTCTATGAGATCAATCTATCCCATCTCATTTCCCACTTGGCAATATGAATTTTCGACACTACTCCTCTGGCAGTATACAAGATCTCCACCTGATCTCTTTCCATTGCCCACCTAGAAACTTGAAAGTCCATTTCTGCCCACTTGGAAATTTACGAGATCTTCATCTCATCTCTCCTCCTCCTCATCACCGAGGTTCCTTCCAGCTTCTAGCTCACAGATGTGAACCACTTCCTCTTTATCTATAAGGATTTCAAAATACCTCATCCACCTCTTTAACAACTTTTGTTGTCCTCTGGCCAACAATACCTTGACTGGGCACTTCACCTTCTTCTTCATGGGCCACTCATACACCCAATGCACTTTTGCATCCTGCTACATTTTTACCGTCAGCTACTCCATTCTTGTTCTTACTTCATTGAGCTCGAGATCCATCTCTGGATTGCATTTTTACTTGCGACCTTCTCTTCAACCATGTCCATGGCCTTCAATATCCATTTCCACATTCTACCAGCCCTCCTAGCAAGTCTATGGATTACTCTACATTTGCGAGCATCTCCATCTTCTCTCACAACTCACTTGGATGTTTAAAATTTGTTGTCATGCATATGTAACAACCTTCTCACAGAGAATCAGTACTCTACTTCCTTCACCTGCTGTCTACAGGAAAAATCTTGTTTGTGATACCACTTGATGTTATCAGGTCATCTCTTTTCATCGTTGTTATCACCGAAATTTCGTCCGCACATGGCGACAAGAACTCCACATCATCAAAACAGTAATGAAGTCATTCATGGCACTGAATTAATTTCACAGCATTCCAGTAGGGTCAACAAATATACAAAGTAACCAAAAATTGAAGGGCACTTCACAGTAGTTTGGTGCGCGCGCACATGTGCAGGACAAGAACGTACTCTGCGTGCATGCGTGCACGACGTGCGGCTGTCAACAACAAAACTCGTGCACCTGCTAAAACGACGCATTTATGAATTAGCTGGCCTCTCAACCGCTTACAGACCGGCTCCCAATCTAATTTGACTCCCAAATCCGAGCCGAATCCGTAGGGTAGGCGGGTTAATGACCTAAGGAAGCCCTAAAAGGCCCCTTTTCACACTTTGAAGAGGTTACATAATCGCCCGAGGATCTGCTATAAAATTCCGTGAAGATACATTGTTTTGGCAAGGAATTCCAGGTATTGTTATGATGCTAAGATTGTCAAGGGCTCATTCTTTGACGATAGCACATTGGCAGCATCTCATAGGGCCATTCACCGGCCGGGAGTTCTTTCACTATCAACCTCATTTCTTCGCATTGTAAGGAAAGCAAGTTCGTGAGGGCCTCAAGAGCCTTCCTTTGGGGGAAGAAGGAACCACAATTCTCTTCCTCCATCGTGCTCTGATTTCATCAATAGACCAACTCAAAACCATTGGTGATATCAGTGTCTTTTTCGTGTTTATTGCTTCTTTATCCATATGTTCACAGTTTTAGTTTGTTGTTGTTTAATTCTTGCTTGTAGTTTGTTTTGTTTCCTCTAACCCTTTCCTCCACAGCTGTCATGCTCTGCAAGACCCAACAGGGCGTGTAAGCACCCTTGATTTGCTCACCAGGTGACGAATTGGGTGCGAACAGACTTGCGACTCCGCTGGGGAGTTAGGTATCAATTCCTCCCTCATTTGGGTTTATTTTGCTTTCCTTTTGGTTTTATTAACTTGCAGGGACACAAACTGGCCTCCGCTGACCTGCTAACTAGTCAATTCGTAGGAGAATCGAGAGAAATCCATCCGCATTTTCTTTCTCAGTCACTTGCCACAGGCGCACGGGTATTCCACCCCACAGACGCACATCTTGCGTGCATGCACCTGCGCAACGTTATCTCTGCGCGCATGCGCTTTAGTTCTCAATACTGTCAGCGCGCATGCGCCATATGCGTCTCTGTCTACACTGGAGGCCGCGCATCTGAACTAAATTTCACATTGTAAGGTTTTTGGATGTGG
>SNQJ01S0089705.1:32776-65924 GCA_010110895.2 Picea sitchensis
CACAGCATTCCAGAAGGGTCAAAAACTATACAAAGTAACCAAAAATTGAAGGGCTCTTCACAGTAGTTTGGTGCGCGCGCACATGCGCAGGACAAGAACGTACTCTGCGCGCATGCGCGCACGACGTGCGGCTGTCAACGACAAAACCCGTGCACCTGCTAAAACGACACATTTATGAATTGGCCGGCCTCTCAACCGCTTATGGACCGGCTCCCAATCTGATTTGACTCCCAAATCCGAGCCGAATCCGCAGGCTAGGCGGGTTAATGACCTAAGGAAGCCCTAAAAGGCCCCTTTTCACACTTTGAAGAGGTTACATAATCGCCCGAGGATCTGCTATAAAAATCCGTGAAGATACATTGTTTTGGCAAGGAATTTCAGGCATTGTTATGCTGCTAAGATTGTTAAGGACTCATTCTTTAACGATAACACACTGGCAACATCGCTAAGAGTTCTTTCATTCTCATACTCAGTTCTTCTCATTGTAAGGAAAGCAAACTTTGTGAGGGCCTCAAGAGCCTTCTATTGGGGGAAGAAGGAACCACAATTCTCTTCCTTCATCATGCTCCGATTTCATCAATTGACCAACTCAAAACCATTGGTGACATCTGTCTTCTGTTTTTGGTGTTTGTTATTTCTTTTCATAGTTTTAATTTGTTTTCAGTTGATTCTAGCTTGTAGTTTGTTTTGTATTCTCTAACCTTTCCTCCCACAGCTGTCGTGCCCTGCAAGACCCAACAGGGCATGCAAGCACCCTCGATTTGCTCACCAGGCGACGAATTGGGTGCGAACAATCGTCTCTCCTTTGTCTACTATCTGCTAAAAAAATAATGGCCTCCTCCTCTTTCCCTTTTCCCTCAAATATACAACCAAAAATATTATCTATGATACCACCTGATGTAGCCCCCCTCTCCTTTTGGGGTTCTGCGACCTCCCGGTCTCTGTATTGTTCCAATTTTTGAGTCAGATTGACTCTTCGAGCTCCTAAATGAACCCAGATAAGTTATACACATGCCCCTTTCTTCTCTAGGTGCAGGACCTGTGATACCCGCACCCCTTTGTCCGCACGCTTTGGCACTCTTCAAACTTCGAGTGCTATCTCCTTTTCACCAGCCCCTTCCTTCATATGACCCTAGGATGTGCCCTTGTGCTAATGCGGGATTGCGGGCACAGGTATGAGTGGTTTCCAACCAACCCACTTTTCTCCCCACAATCCTCCTCGTGATGACACGTACCCTGTCACTAAAACAGTGGTTGAAATTGTGGCCCACTCAAGGAAAATTAATGTCTGAGCTTGTCTTGGCCCTGCAATCCATCTTGTCCGTCGATCTCTTCTCCTTTGGCATTTCCTATGATCAACGACTACTATCAATCTCTATGTCGCCCTTCTTTCCTCCTTCCACACATCTCCACAGATCTCTATGATCTGTCGACACGTAGTCTGTTCGAATTGACGACTGCTGGTGAATCCACCTTTCTGGCCTTTAGGAGTTTCAACTCTCAAAATCCACTCTCCTCTATGTGGAAATCTCCCGGAGTGGAATATATGTTGCCACCTATCCCCTTGAATATATGGCCAGGATTTCCTCCATGAGTCTGGCCTTCGGGGATCTCAAATCTTGAATCCTTTTTCTTCTCCTCAAATACACAGAATCCTGCCATGTGTCCTCTTAGATCGAACGACCTAGGATTACTTCGGATATTTACCCAAAGTCCATATATCTTCACCACATCTCCTCTCCTGATCTGACGACTATAAATCACTTCAGGTGATCTAACATCTCTAATCTTCTCTATCTCTTCGGACTTCTAAGATATCAAATCTCAAACTCTCGCCTCTGTTGACTACATATCTCCTAGAGTGGAAGATCTACTAACATGTATCATCCCAGATCAATGGTCATTCTCCTACTTTGGGACTTCAACCTCTTTGACCAGATCAATGGTCCTACGACTCCTTCCTTGATCAATGACCAAGATTTCCTCTGGGTCCTCAGACCTTTTCCCCTCTGCTTTCTTCGGGAGTTCTAGATCTGGTGCCACATGTCCTTCTTCACATCAATGACTATTTTCATTTTTGGGAGTCCAGTCTTCAGTGATTTCAAATCTCAACAACCACAAGTCTCTGGAGTGAATCCTTCTGGAGTTCATGATATGGTGACACCTGTCCAACCCCAAATCAATGACTATTGTTCACTTCAGCTGTTAGGGCTTTGGCAATCTCAATTCTCAAACTTCTCCTTCATGTTTCTCCCAGAGTCTATGATCTTTCGTCGTGTGCCTCTTCTAGATTTGACGGTCCTGAATCTCTTCGGGTCTTCGATGCTTCGACTCCTTGGCTCCCTGGTGCTTCAGTTCTTTGTCTTCCGGGTGCTTCGGCTCTTCGATGCTTCGGGCTTCGGGAGTCTAAACCACTATGCATTCATTTCTCTCGAAGTGTTTTCACCCAAAACACATGATCTACCGACGTGTGTCTTCCCCTTGATCTGATGGCCTCTATCCACTTCAGGTCTTTAGGTTTCAGCTATTTCAGTTCTCAAACTAAAATTCCAGTGTAACTTTCCCCGAAGCTCTCGATCTGGTGACAAGTGTCCCCTCACAGATCGACGAATCTTGGCTCTTCGACTCTTCAGGCTTTGGATGTTTCAACACTTCAACCTCCACCTCCTTCTGGATATCTTGACCCATTGGCATGTATTCTCTCTAAATCCAATGGTCTAGATTTGTTCCGACCCTTCGACTCTCCGCGCTTCGGGAATCTCAAGTTTCAAATCTTGAGAGGTTCTCTCTCCTGTGCATGCAAGCATTAAGACTCGTGCACCTTCCTTTGATCAGACGGTTGTCGATCCTTCACGCTCAGATCCAACAGATGGGATCTGTTCTTTCTTCTGTGCTTCCTTCTCTCATTGGACGTAGATCTAACAGTCTAGATTATTCTCTACAACCGATCAGATGGTTGTTGTCGCTCCTCCTCCTGAGCTTCCACTTTCTCCCGACTTGGAATATTTTTCAAGTGTTCAAATTTCTTGGCCTTTGAACTTCCTCTTGCGAACTTGAATCCTTTGGGTCTCTCTTACGCTCTTTCAAACATTATCTCTTCTGGGCTTATGGACTCAGAACAAGTTCAACTCCTACACACTTTTTGCATTACTCCTCCTAAGCTTGATCTCCTCGAATCTTTTGATCTCCTTCTCACACCTTGCATTCTTTGGATTTCATCAAACTCAGAATCCGAAGGATTTCTTGAACAAGAAATACTTCTCTCTCTCTTGGCGTTCTTCTGCTCGATGCACTCCTTGTAGAGATTTCCCTCACAGAGTATTCAATAACTTTGTTTCTCCCAAACTTGACATGGATTTCTTCTGTGCACACTTGCACCGGCTCAATGCCCACCTGTCAGAGCTCTACAGAGTCCTTAGTAACTATGGTTCTCTCTGAACTTGATAAAGAATTATTCCCATGCAATCCTTTCACTTCCATTGATGAAGGTTCAACGATATCCCTCATGAGATTTCCCTTGAGGTTAGACCTCTGTCAATGCACTCTTTTCATACTGTGTGCACTCCTTTCACTCAAAAACTCAAAGACGAGAAACAATTGAAACTCATGCAATACTTCACCAGTTACGCATTCAAACCATGAAAATGCATAAAAACATATAAATCATACATACACATAAACACACGATATGCAGGAAAAAATACTTTTCTATTATCTCTGTGTGTCTGTACAAATGGTTACAAAAGCTGGACTATAACAAAGTCTCATTTCTCTCAAGCTCTCTCCCAGAACTATCCTACCTCCTGAGTCTCCTAAGACTCTTTATCATTCTCTCTTTATGAAATCTGATACAAGATCTCCTTACAAAAGAGGGGCTCTATGAGCTCATCCTCTCTCACCTAAACTCATCTATTACATTGAAGTTTCATAAATGTTTACCTAGACGTGAGTATGATCTGTGCCTGCTACAAGTAACCCTTTAAGGAAATCCAACCACTACCTGTACAAAGGCATGGCTTGGCATTTACAACCTTACAACCTGAAAATCCGTATAGTATTATTTCAAATTTAAAAATGGGAGGGGCGGTGCCTCTCCCTTTACCCATTGCGCATTTGCGTGTTGGCGTGCTGGCACATTTGCTAAGGTGGAGAGATTCTCCTACATGAATCTACATTTTCACCTATGAATGATTTAATTGTGTCTACATGAGCTTGTATTGTCATGTTTGGATGTATTAATCATTTCATAATAGGATAGAGAGGATTATGGTATCGAATCCATAGAATGATGCATTCATCCCAATTAAATGGACACGCATGTGATAAAGTGGTATAAGAGCAAGAAGATGATGAGAAATTGTAATTTTAAGTACCTGTTAGCCTCGATATGTTTAGAGAATATTGGTCACATTACAAAGTGGTATCAAAGAATAATTTTAATATGGCAGGGATGAATTTGGAGTACTGCACTACCACAATAGTGTATAGAGGTGGTTGGGTTTCTACTTTCTCAAGGGACCCTGACCATTGTTCCATATTTGTTAGGAAACATCATACAACTTCCATCATTCATTATGTATCCTCCAATTAATGAAGATCGATACCCTCCTAACACAACATCATATGCAGGAGGAAAATCAATACCTATAATGGTGAAAACTATGGTGATATGATGGGTTGAAGTTATCCATGCACATAAATCTTTTATTTCATCATATGATAGAAATTTTCTTGAGCCTATGACATAAATACTTTCCCCATTCTCATAATACTTTGTGCATCCCATTCCTAGCACTTCCATGACTGATAAAGGCATGATAGCGTTGGTATATTCACTATCAAATAGAGAATTCTGTAATTTAAAGTCATGATTTTCTATCTAAAAAGGTGGGAGTTTTCCCCTTGGCCTTACTGATGAGACATTTGGTTGCTGCCTAGTATTTATGACAACAACTTCTATTCTTGTTTGTGAACTATCAAGTATCTTTAAAACATTATCTCTTTGTTGTGGTATCTTCACCACTTCCATTAAGGGCAAGGTAATTCTGAGTTTGGATAAATCATTAATTAGATTATAATTCATTTGTAGTGGATTCTTTGTCTTTTTAGCAATTGTTTGTTATTTTGATGGTTCTTCATTATTTGTTTTCATCTTTTCCTTTTCAGGAACTTCCTTTGTCTTGAATTTATTCTCTTGTGCTCTAGTTTGGAAAACATTATCTTGTGAATATTTTGGATCTTGTTGTTCATCAAAAATGTAAAAGATGATTTTCCTTCATCCATCTGTACTGATTCTCGAACCTCATTTTGGTTTACATCTCCTTGATCAAAGTTTTCAAAGATTTATTCTTCCATGACTTCTTCTAATACGACAACATTATAATTTGGCACTCTTGGTGCCCTTGGTCTATGATCCTCATTTATGTCATTTCTTACTCTTTGATATTGTAATGGTAGTCTTGCATTTTGATTTGGTGGGACACAAATTTCAACTCTTTTTATCCTAGTGATTTCATTATGCATTTGTCTAATAGTTCTACTCATTTGATCAATTTATGTTTTATGTCTTTTTTCCTGAGAAATTGCTAGATAATTTCCGGCATTCACCTGGGAGAATACCTCTACCAGTGCCTCAATTTTCAACACTTATTGAAGTATATGTCTCTTTATGTGATATGGAAAGAGTATTCATTTGTCTTTTTACTTTCCCAAGAATGATATCAGGATAAACATTGATATCCAACATAAATTATTCCATATTCGGTGCCTTCTGAATGGATCCATGCAAATCATTTATTTTTGAATATATAATTGCATAATTTAAATTTCAAGCATTACATTTTTATAACACCCAAATATAATAGGAGAATTTGGTCATTATTGTTTCAAGATTTGATTTGAAGTCTTAAAAAATTATATATTGATGTCTCTAATTCTTTCTCCTTTATTTAGATGAATTTGAGTAAATTGGGTGAGAAGCGTATGATATGCAACAAGAAGTGCATAAATAGTCAAAAAAATGTTTTCCAAATCATCAAATGAGCCTATTGATTGAGGTGTTAAAGAAAAATACCACTCATAAGTTGGACCTGTCAGGGTTTGTAGAAATACCCTGAACATAACATCATCATGTTCAATCAAATGTATGTCACAAACACTCAATAAATGGTCCATACGTCTTCTTGGGTCCATGATCCCATAACCTAAGAATACAGGAAATACTTCTTGAGGTAATGTTGGCAAGGTGTGTTGCTCTCCATGTAGATTGAGTGGGTTGTTTCTATCTTGTATTCTTGGATTTATCTGTCTATTATTTCCTTCCCTTTCTTCATTGGGAATTTCATTTCATCATTCTTCTTTGTCTCCCATGGTTAAGGTTTCACTTATTTATGAATTCAAACTTTGGCCAACCTTGTAGAGAAATATTTTCTTACTTTTACTTCTCGTTAGTGGACCTTTAAAAAGTTCAAAGTTAAGTTCAAAGTTTTCTTGAATTCAATTCTTTCTTTTTTATCTCAGAGCTATTGCTCTTTCTTTATCTCTAGAAAGGGTTTCCCAAGATATTTAAAGTTCATCACGGCTCTTATTTTTCATTAACACCAAGTCATAGAGTTGATGCAAAGCACTTCCTCGATTTCTAAGTCCCACTTATAATTGAGGTTGATTTGTCTCTGGTTGAGTCATCAAAATTTCAATCTTACATAACCAACCTTTTGTTATCCTTAGTATGGATGCCAAAAATGTTGATCTAAATACTGTTTTACAGTCCTTAATTCAACTTCACGAGGACAAAATCCCCCTGCGTTTCTTAAGAGGTGGTAATCTATTTTTAAATTACATGCAGAAATATAAACAATGCCTGAGAAGGACCGAGCTTATTTAAAATGAATATTCACATGCAAAGAATACCTAAGATAGCACTAGGTATCTTATAAAAGGAAACTATTTACAATATATTATAGAGTTTATAAACCAATAGATTATGAAAGTAAATAAGATGGAATTTTTGTCACAACATTCATTAAGAAAGAACACAATATCCAAGGAAAGGATGCAAGAAATTATAGACCACATATGGAAAAGAACTTTAAATGATTATTTCATTAGTCACAAAAACAATTATGATAGCTAAACATTTGAAATATCATGCTTGAATCAAAGTGTTTGAGATTACATTAATGTAATATCCCAAAATAGTTCTCTGGGAACCTCCAAAATAATATAAGTCTTTAAATATACAAGATAAATGTCTTGAAAATAAAGATTTGTGTTTGTCCTTCAAAGAGGATTAGGATGGGGCTCCCATGGACCACAAAATGAAAAGACCTGGAAGACATAAGAAAAACAAATCAAAGATCAACCAAGGTTTCACATATAACTGGGAAATGGAAGGTAGTATGACAAATCATTGTAGAAGAATGATAAGAAGGGGAGGAATGTGTTGCTTCTTGACTCACTGTGATGGAAATTTTTTCAAAACTTGTTACTTGCTTGGAGGTGCCTCTATTGAAGATGCTTATTGTGGTTGAGGTGGCCTAACTGCTACAATTGTTTCTTGTTTTTCTAGCTTGGTGATTTTGATTTAGGATTTTCTTAACCAATATTCAATATATTCCCTCATGGGGGCCACCATGATCTCATGCCTTGTCTTTATGTTGAACAATTCAATCTTGATTTCTCTTAGGTCCATGCCTAATTGGTGCAATATATCATCTACCTCATCATTTTTTTGATGTATTTGACTAGCCGCCTTTAAAAAATTTCCTCAGAGAATTATATTGATTCAGTGAAATCGTTTTCCCATGAAACTTTAAATACACCAAGTTAGTCTAAAACTTTTTATTTAGATGAAAGTATTGTATCCATTAATAGGCTCGGGCCATCAAGTTATTTCATGAGATCAATAGAGTCACATATTTTGTTCTTCAAAGCATCCAGTTCACTTATC
This sequence comes from Picea sitchensis, assembly GCA_010110895.2. Lineage (NCBI taxonomy): Eukaryota > Viridiplantae > Streptophyta > Pinopsida > Pinales > Pinaceae > Picea > Picea sitchensis. The sequence goes on from SNQJ01S0089705.1 coordinate 40,725, forward strand.
ATTTATCTCAAATTCTTTATTCTCTTCAACCAAAATGCATTAATTTGTGCCATTCAGATATTTGAAGGAATCTTTTTCTCTCTTCTATGGATATTTCTCAATATTGAAACTTTGGTTGAGAATGTACCCACAACATCCTTGTAAAAACCTCCATCATTCTCCATATATTTTTGAATATATTCCCTGAAATTTGTAATTCTTACTGCAAAATTGGTGGAGCTACGTGCAATCTCCCAAATTTATTGAATCAAATCTATTATTTTCTATATCCCATCACAAACATATTTTCTTATTACTTGTAGAAAACTTGATGAACCTTTACATTTTTTACTACTTTCTAGGATATCTTCTAAAGTGAATGTTGGTTGAATTGTATTAATTTTTTTTCGAAATAAAGGTCTTGGAATTAAAGCTACCTTTAATTATTTTATTCTTTGTTGTAATTCAAAAATTTCCCTTCAATATGTTGATGTTTTGTAGCTTCGGGAAGGTATTCTCACATGGCCCTAGGTGTTGGGCATGTGGGAATCATCGTGGACACCACATCACACTTTTGGTTTGGTGAAAACCCCTTTGGAATGAAGTTGGGGATTCATGGGTTTGGCAATGGGCATTGTGGGTTTATGTTGGGGCTTCACTCCCATATGGAAAGCCTAATTTGATGTTGATTTGTGGAGGGGATTCTATGGTGACCCCTAATTTGATGTTGATCTGTGGAGGGGATTCTATGGTGACCCCTAAGGATTGTATATAAAGGAGAGAGGTCATTGTGGCATTTCATATTATGTAGATAATGTGTGGAGACATGATGGAGCTACATTAAGTGAGTCTGCACTTGTGCTAGGTGGCTTGGTGCTTTCAACAAAGGTAAATTATGCATGGTAGAAAATATGGCCTAGGTTTGATGACTCTCTATTTTCTATTCTTGGCAGGGAAAATCACACCACACATGTGGGAGAGAGAGATAGTCGCTGAAGGAAGAAACTATACGAGTGGAGTGAATCATACAGAAGTGTTCTTACAAGTTTTCATGCATGTACGTGGGTTTTAGTGGAAATAGTCACATATGTACACATATTGCAGTGGGAAAAGTCACGTACGTATGCAGGTTGTAGTGGGAATAGTCGTGTACATCCGTACCAATTTTTATGGGAAGGTGTAGGTCCATATAGGTTGGCAGGTGACATCAACAGGTTGTACAGGTGGTCTAAAACAGATTTGCGGGAAGAAGATATTTTGAGGGATATTGTTGTAGTTTGGTTTTTTGATTTGTATGATTATTGGAGGACAAGGTTGTCCTTAGATTTTGGTAATATTTTAATTGGCTGAGAGGAAAAAGTTGTCCTTAGATTTGGTGATATTGTACTGGTTGGGAGGGTTGTTTTTTCCCTCAGAATTTCTTAATTTAACAAGGTTACAAAAATGAAATGTGTGTCTCATATGTGTTGATGATTCATCTCAAATCCTTTGTGTTTTTATTGCATATATTTCCAGTCAATAATTTTCAGTGTAAAATTTTTCAGTGATAACAGCTAGGGTTTTACTATTAGTTCACCAGGAAGCAATTTTCAGATATGAAAATTAATCATAGAGAGTTGCATGTGAAAATTTACATGGTATCAGAGCTTGCGATTTGAAGAGAAGGGGATTGTATTTGAGACACACAACTTCTACACATTGTTGGATATTTCTTGTTCTTATTCTAGGCAGGTCACATGTGACATCTCTAAGAGGGATCTACAATGACAGTTGCAAGTGGAAACATGTTAGATGGTGTCTGTATTGAAACATGGAGCAGACCGTTTGTATGAGGAGTTGTGGACTATTTCATCTTGGTGGTGTGGCAGGTTGGGAGTTCTGGTGTATTGGAGAAGAGCCCAGATCATATCAGTATGTTGTGTGGCAGGTTGCAAACCTTGTGGATGGACTTACAGTGACTTGTCATGGTGAGTTGCGATGGGTGCAGTTCGGGTGCTTTGGCATTGATGAGATGGCTTCATGTGTATGCTATGTTGATGAAATAGAGTATGCATTGGGCTGGAGAGTTGCACATTGTTTAGGTACAACAATGTATGAGGTATTTTACCCAAGAGGATGAGGACACTTGCATAAATGAGTTGCATAGGTCTAGAGTGGACTAGATTGAGTTTCCATCCATAGCTCAGAACTATTCATAGAGAGGAAACATGTTCAGTTGTAGTGTGTGCATAGACATAGAGAGTTTTTGGTGACTTGGATGATGGAATTGGGTAGAAGTTCATTGGATGGTCAATATTTGGGTAAGAAGGATGCTTTCTTTGGGAGGATTGCATGGTTCTTATACAGTGGGAGCCACCAACACATGACAGGGGGAAAATATTTATTCGAGAGATTCACAATGTCTGACTCAGGTATGTACAAGGATCTTGGTAGGAGGAACATGCATGTAGTACACGGATATAGAGTAGTGTTATTCCATATGGAGCTAGGGGATGTGTTGTGAGAGAAAAATGTGCTATGGGTGTCAGGAGTGTGTTCTCAGCCTCATGGATTGAGGAGTAGGGCTATGTAGTGTTGTTCTGGGATGGACAAGTGTTATTGTATGCTGAGTTGGTATCCCTTCCTAGGTCTTGGGAACCTTTTATGCATGAGATATGTGCACGAGAGACATTTCCAAAGTTTGATAGGATATGGAATGATTGTATCTAGGAGGAGACTTGGTTAGTTTCCAAGAAGGATATAGATGAAAAATTGAAAGGAAGTGGGTATCTCCACCAGTGATGAGGAAGGAAGCCCAACTAGTAGTGTAAATTCAGAGGGAGCAGGTACCTCCACAAGTGGTGTATACTTAGAGTGAGTATGAATTCAAAGGGATTCAATGGATTCAGAGGGACTCCAACTTTAGAGGGAGTCAGGAGACTCACAGGGAGTCCAACCTCAGAGGGAGTTAAGAGACTCAAAGGGAGTCAGTCACTCAATGGGAGGCAACCTTCAAGTCCAGAACTGACATTTAGGTGTCATGGGTTGAGGAGTCCATACATGAGGTTTATAGGTAGGAGGATTCTAGGAGTTGTGTGCTCTCTATGGAGGATGCATTTGTTTTAGCTGGTTTCACTACAGTGAAAGAGAGGGCATCCAATTAGGCAGATTGGAGAGAAACTATGGTAGCGAATCCAGTGTGAGAGACATAGGTACTCCTAGGATGGGAGATAGAGATAATTCCAAGTGATGATGGAATGCCTCTCTCACTAAGAGGGGATGTTGAAATTTTTGTAGCATCGAGAGGAATTCCCACTTGTGGAGTGTGGTGAGAATACCTCCCTCACTAAGAGGGAGTGTTGATGTTTTGTAGCTTTGGGAAAGTATTCTCACGTGGCCTTAGGTTTTGGGAAGGTGGGAATCATCGTGGGCACCAGATCACACTTTCTCTTTGGTGAAAACCTCCTTGGAATGAAGTTGGAGATTCATGGGTTTGGAAGTGGGATTTGTGGGTTTGTGTTGGGGATTCACACCCACATACAAATCCTAATTTGATGTTGATTAGTCGAGGGGATTCTATGATGACCCCTAAGGATTGTATATAAAGGAGAGAGGTCATTGTGACATTTAATATTGTGTAAATAATGTGTGGAGACATGATGGATCTAGCATAAGTGAGTCCACAATTGTGCTAGGTGGCTTGGTGTTTTTAGCAAAGGGAAATTATGCATGGTAGAAAATCTAGCATAGGATTGAGGACTCTCTATTTTATTTTCTTGGTAGGGAAAATCACACCAAATGTGTGGGATAGAGATACGACCACTAAAGGATAAAATTGTATGAGTAGAGAGAATCATACAAAAGTGTCTGTATAGGTTTTTGTGCATGTACACAGGTTCCTAAGTGACAACTAGGACTTCAGTAATTTCTCGGGTTTCCAACAGTCTTTTCTCAAACCATCTGGGTTCTTCAATAATCTTATATACATCCATAGCTCTTGGGATTTCTTGGGTTTCGGGTACACCTAACCTTTTTCTCTGTATCCCTTTTTCTTTTGGAATAAGTATATACAGTATGAGATTTTTCAAGATTTTTATTTGGTGGGTCCTTATCACCACCATCGTCTGAACTTTCGGTCGATGTTTTCCTCATCTTCGTACCACTGCTCCTAGGCTTTGTTCTTACAAGGGCACTCTTTTGAGACATAGTTGATGAATTGGGATTTCTATCCGCTACTTCTCTGCCATGTTGTCGATATCCTTCATTGGTAGTGATTAATTCCTCCATGTCATTTAAATCTTGGTCGATTGAACTCTCAGGGAGTAATAAATTATCTCCACCTCCTTCTTTAAACGTCCCAATTTTGGTAAAATAAGAAGAATAAACAATTGAATCCATATGTGCAGTAAACATATCATTTGGGTCGAAACCCTCAACAAGTTCATCTTCTTTTAAGCCGAGTTGGTCAAAATGACCTGCAAGTTCATCCAAATGGGATATTTGTTTTACAATGATTTCTCCCATTTTCCAAGGTAGGGGGATGAATTGATTCTTTCTCTTCTCGTTCAAGAAGTGATCCCGGGACTTATATTGCCTGCAAACTTCCACAACAAAATGTCTATCTGATACATAAAATGGGAGGAGGAAAATCTTATCTTCACATCCAAATAACTTTATAATAATAAAATCATCAATGGTCTTGAAAACTCCTTTTCCCACTAGAAAGGTGGTGGCTTCAAGTGATAATCTCAACATATTAGGGCCAAAAACTAACTTTTTAAACTCTGAAATAAAACTTGGTAAAAATTGTACTAAGTTTTGTGCCTCCAATAAGATGAATACCAGGTGAAGACTAGTTCCATATTAAAATCAATGTTCCTTTCCCTCAAAAATTCCTCAAACACATGACAGTAGGCTATGGAGAAAACAAGGTAGGCTGTCATATAAAATTTCCAGGTCTTTTTCAAATTACTTAATTGAAATGAGATTACACTAGAAATAATGTGATCCCAATCTATGATGGAATTCTCATGCAAAGTGAAATGAAGGGAATAGATGATATTTCTTGGTACATAGGTTGTGGACTCCAAATGAATGATATGAAAAAATAACCAGGTGAATTTCTTGTATGGGTATTTCGAGGAAATTACTGCAATCTTGGAAAATCCAGTGCTATTTATTCAGTCAACCAAATATTTATCAAGGATTTCTCCCCCTCCTTTGTGTTGTTTGATAAATTCATTATCATTTTCTCCTTTCAATCACATGGTGGGCATGGGGAGTTACAACATTTTGGTAAACACTGAAGGAGATAAAAATATAGGTTGTTTTCCTTGGACCTAGACTATTCTCTTCTCTAAATTAAATTTATTTGCACACCATTGAACGAGTTGTTTAAAATATGTTACCTATGGAACACAACCAGTAAGGGATATGATTGAAGTCCATATCAGGTTCATATTTTTCTCAGTTGGAGGGAGAAATTTGTAGTAGTTACATGCTCGTGACCAATGGAACTCTTGATATTAATGCCCAAGTGTGTTTAGTGTATCCCCACAATACAATTCCTTTTTCTTACTTGACATTATTTCACTGCTTCAACTTTAGAAATAGATGGGGCTAATGCCAATATTTACATATTGGAATATTAGTTCTTATTTAATTTACCATGTATTTCCCTGATGATTTAATCATTGTAGTTCTTATTTCAAAGTTGTTGGTCTACATGACAATATTTTTAAATTTATTACAAGGTTTATGGGATCTCCGCCACTTTAATAACAACATCATGTTCACACAAGTGGCGGGGAAAATAAATGCAATGGGAAGTGGTGATAGGATGTCATGGCGGATGAAAATTGGTTAATTATAGAGGTGCATTACGAGGATTGGCAGGTGTATTAGGTAGTATGCGGGACTGTGGGCCCATGGGTCAGAGAGCATACATGAATAAAAAGGTAAAAGTGAAAGTGTCCTGCATCCAAAGTAAGAAAGTTGACTAAGTATGGGAAAGGGCATTTTTGTGGGTCGCAAAACTAAGAGGTACATTTTGTAGACAGAGAGGTTGCAGGTCGATGGGCATGCGGGCCTGAAGACAAAGGAAAAGGTAAATGGGATAGTTAGTTATCCCACATCTAAATTTAAAGAAAATGACAAAGTATGAAAAGGTAAGAGAAAAGGTGCATTTTAGAGGATGTAGAGGTAAGAGGTGCAATTTGTGGGTAGCATGATTGTGGCTCTGGGGACATAAGGGTATGTGAGTCTATGACAGGTTGTACTCCCGTATCACTTGAAAAATGACCAAGTGTTTGATCCAAATTTATGAGTGGAAAAAAATGAAACACATATCTATAACATTAACACATATATACAGAGAAAAATAATAGAGATACAATGGAACTTAAGTTATATTCAATAAACAAATCTGTTGAAACTGTAAAATGCAGAATGAAAACAAGCTTGCTCAAATGGTGGTAGCTAATCTGTGAGTAGAGATGTGGTGGCTATGTGCATTCATATGAGCACATTACAATGAATCATTCAGACCTTTTTAGCATCCATAAGTAATCAGAAAACCCTAAACATCCAAAAACCTAACCATAGGAGATGAAGTGCCAAAATTCATGTGGGCCCCAGTGGGGTAAGTTGGTACATCAACTTCCTGAGGTCGTAACTTTTGCATACGATCTTCATTTTAGGCATTCTATACCTCGTCGGAAAGGTTCTATCTGAGAAGTAAAACTTCCGGCGAGGGTCAGGGCATTCTGAAAATAACCCCTATCCCCCCAAAAGTCCAAAAAAATGTCGTTTAGGGATTTAAAATGGCCCCAAAAGTTTGAGACTCAAAAAAATGTAAAGACAAAACTGCAAAAATGAAAACTATAACTGCCAAGATGAAAGTTTTATGTGATCCAAATGGAAGAGGTGGGTGGCCACTGAAATCCACCTGGATCAATCCTCCATCATTAGGAAGAAATGGTCTCCATTGCGTTGAGTTCCCCCATCATATAAGAAATTTTTTGTTGAATTTGGCACTCAGTGAGCCACTTTCCTTGGTGCAGGAGTTGCCTCACTTTAACAACCCAATAAATATGAAGCTTTTGTTGGCGAGTTCCCTTGACCTGAGTGTCCACGATCTGATCAGTGGATGCTTTTTCCATGCCGTCAGGGTTGAGCTCTATCCATGTCAACTATTCTGCTATCTTTGAGGTGTCCAATAAGGGTGGAAAGTATGGTCGAAGGAGGTCCATATTAAACATTGGGTATAAGACAAGGAAGGGGGGAATGTTGAGCTCAAAAGAATTGTCACCCAAAACCTTGGTGATGGTGTAAGGTCCATAGTGAAGTGGACAAAGCTTCCAATGGGGTCCTGTAAGGCGTTATTTCTGCAAGAGCAACCAAAATTTATCTCCCACATGAAAATTGTGTGGCACCCGATGTTGATAATGGCACTTCTTTTACTTGGCATTGAACTTCTAAAAAATATTCTAAACATGTTGGTGGATGTGATAGATTCGTTCAATGAACCATGTGACTTTGTCGACTTTGATTTGCATATGGTATGATTCATCCTGTGTGGATGCAAGGAGTAGTGCAACATCCACGAGACCCAATGGTTAAAATTCAAACCCCACCTGAAAGGGGCTATGGATGGTTGATCTATGTATGGATATTTTGTAACTATGATGAACATAGGGAAGACTCTCATCCCATGTGCGTAGATGCTTGGAATTGTACATGTGCAATATATGCATGATCATCCTGTTGACGACCTCAGTTTTTCCATCCATTTGGGGGTGGAAGGTCGTCGATTTGGTGAGCTTTGTGTCCATCCATGGCCAAGGCCTTGACTAGAATGTGTTGAGGAACTGACTATCCCAATTTGAGATGATAGTTTGTGGTATCCCAAAATGTACCCACACTTGTTCGAAGAAGATCTTAGCAGTGGTCTTTGTTGTGATGCTCTTATTGTGTGACCAAAATCACCATCATGGAAAATCGATCAACAACCAAGAAAACGCAATCATTTCCCTTCTTGCGACCAAAATCGCCATCATGGAAAATCGATCAACAACCAAGAAAACACAATCATTTCCCTTCTTGGTTGAAGGAAGTCTTGACATGTAGTCCATCGAGATTGATTCCCAGGGCCTTTCAGGAATAGGAAGAGGGTTGCACATGCCTTGTTTCTTAATTTCTGGTTTGGCAATGGTGCAGGCTATGAAAGACCTAATATACTTGTTGACATCCTATCAGAGTTTCGACCAATAGAAATTTTGTTGAAACAATGCCATTGTCATTTCGACGCTGAAGTATCTTGCCACCCGAATGTAGTGAGATTCCCAAATCAACCTCACTTTCTCATTTGATGGAATGCATAGATGGCACAAATGACACAACAACTAATCCTACAAATGAAAATTAGTGACAATTGTGTTTCTGCCCATCATATGGTAGGTAGTGGAAAAGTCGGGATCTCTCTCATACAGTTGGGTCCATATGGAGGTCTCATGTCCGCAGGAGTGTAACACCATGATTAGTGTGGAAAATGGAGGTCAGATGAGGCAATCAGTGATGTAGTTGGTGCTCCCTTTCTTATACTTGATGTTGATATGGAACTACTGCAAGTATGTGGACCACTTTTGATGGCGATCATTCTGCAATTTTCCTTGTGTCTGCATGAACTACAGAGGCTTATGATTAGTATGGATGACTGTCTCCTTCCCAAGAGTGTAATGTCTCCATTGATGACATGCTTGTACAATGGAGTACATATCTTTGTCGTAAGTGGGGTACTTACAGACAATATTTGATAGTGTCTTACTATGATAGGCCATGTGATATCCATGTTGAGTGAGAACTACACCCACAACATAGTCTGAAGCACCTGTCTCAATCTCAAAAGGCTATTGCAGGTCAGGTAATGAAAGCACCAGTACTGAGCACAAGCACTGCTTCAAATGATCAAATGATTTATGTTGCAACTAACCCCACTGTTGATGCTTAAAATCACAACATTGGGTACCATTCTCGCAAATGATTGCCAAGCCTTATTACTTAATTATATTAATAATACACTAGTAGGTGGGACGCCTTTTGTGACTTATGGAACTATGGTGAAGAAGTGACAATTATATTTTGTTTGTCTATGTGTTGGTTGCGACACTAATTCTATAGCTTATTCACTTCAAATCGTGGTTAAAATGATTATGATAAGAAATTATGGGCAATATAGTTAAAACAATGAAAAATGTGGCCTTGATTATCTCTTGCAAAATATGATATGTTTCTTTTATAAGTGAAGGAATAATACTCTAGTTTGAATTTGATTTTACATTGATTATGTGGTGTATGGGTGACCACCCCAACCTTTGCTACAATTGTGGTGAACATTGTTTTGATGGCAATGTTAGTGGCACCCCTAAGAAAATAAAAAATTGTTAATAAAATTGGGGAAAGGGTTGGCACATTTTGGAATTTGGACATATACAAATTTTGGATTATTGGGTTTGTATTGTTAAATGGAAATGATAATGGGATGTGAGATGGAAAATGCACTTGGATTGCACTAGCCATGAATGAAGGCCAAGGGATAAGTGGCGTGTAGTAAATGCAAGTCATTATTACTCTCCTCAAGCCCACCACCCTATCCATTTGCATTGTGCTCTGTTAGTTGTTACTCCGACTTGCTCGATCGTGGAAGAGGTATACAACCTCGTCTTTTCTCCTTGCGCCATATTTTACAGGTATGGGGTTTCTCTTACTTCTCCATCCATGAAATTCGCTCTGACCTTAAATCAAATGTTGGCTCTTGTTGCTCATGGTTTGTGTAATTATCAAGGTGTCACTATGTTTTTTGGACTGTGTATTTATTGGTTGCAAGATTTGGTTTCCTGTGGTGGGTGTTATGATATTATTTTCATTAAAGAAGGTCGTGGTGCCTTTGCTTCATTTAAATAATCACTTTTTTTTCTAAAAAATGGGTTGTGGTTGGGCCTACCATGACTATGGTTCATTGTTTGGGTTTTCCTCCTTGTCGAATGGGTCCTCTCTGCCTTACCTCTATGTTTTGGGAATACTTCACCTGTAGGTTGATATTCTGGTCTTTGTGGCTAATGCACCTGCTCCATAACCTCGACCCTGTGACTATGAATTTGCAACACCTTGGAGTGAACCTACCATGTTGTATACCTACCAAACCCTCAATTTATTTGGCTCACTGTCTCTACCACTTACTGCCGTTGACACATATCGAACCCTATGCATTAATGTGAAGGCATGGGTTTAAGTGGTCACATGCTTGGCAATTATGGAAGAAGTGTTGCACTCACTGTTAGTGTCTGCACCTATCGATTTGTCCGATTTGCCAATTTTGTTATTGGACAAATCGGTAGGTGTGGAAACTAACAGATCTCCCTAGATCCACCTGGATCTAGAACAAAACAACATAGGACATGACTCTTTCCCTAAGTTGTAGTCATTGAATCTACTAAAAAGAAGGGATAGGTGACATACTTTGATATCGCTTCCTTAGGTCTTTGTTGTTCCCGCTTTGCTCCGGTTCTCTTGTGACGTCAATTCCAAGACAACACAAACCAACAAAAGTGAAGATAACAAAGTATATTCAATGTCAAATTATGCATATGATCAAGGAGTTATGCTATAAAATAAGAGTAATTTTATGGGAAATGGACATGCCGTTGTATTATATTAAATGAAAGTAGAAGATACAACCTGATCTCCTTGATGTCAGTGTTAGCACCAATTCTTGCAAGCAGGGTGTTTCTGCGTAGAAATGGGGTTTTAAAAACCCATCAAATGCATTTTATTCAAAGGCCTCAGTCATGAGCGCGAAGTGCAGAACACAGAAGGAGTCCATTTCTGGCTTAAAATCAAGTCAGTGGACATTTTGTTTTCAATGGTGAGGATCCATAGATGGAGCAGATCGACAGTCATCAGGTAAGCTTGAGTCATGAATTTGCATGAGATCTAGTGCATGGGCTCATCTCTTATGGCCAAAGTCATGAAATGATTAGTCATTTCGCGATTTTGGATACCGAGACTTCACAGGACAAAGGGTTTCTCCTCCACTGCATTTCGAAACCCCAAAATTCGAAATGAGAAAAGTGCCTAGGAGCCATTTTGACATTTCAACTACCGGGACTTCAAAGGACAAAGGGTTTCTCTTCCACTACATTTCGAAACCCTGAAATGCGAAATGCGAAAAGCGCCCAGGAGTCATTTCGACATTCCAGCTACCAGGATTTCAAAAGACCTAGGGTCTCTCTCTTCCACTGCATCGAGAAACTGCGAAATGCAAAATGAAAAAAGCGCCCAGGAGCCATTTCGGCATTTCGGCTACTGGGATTTCAAAAGACACAGGATCTCTCTCTTCCACTGCATCAAGAATCTCCGAAACGCGAAATGTGAAAAGTGCCCAAGAGTCGTTTCGACATTTCGGCTACCGAGATTTCAAAAGACACGGGGTCTCTCTTTTCCACTGCATTGAGATACTCTGAAATGAAAAATGCGAAAAGTGCCCAGGATCCATTTCGGTATTTCAGCTACCGGGATTTCAAAATACACGGGGTATCTCTTTATGTATTCAGTCTCAGCCACCCTCCATGGAAGAAGCAATTAATGAATATTGAGCAAGTGGTTGAGACCTCAGCTCAACTCATAAATAGAGGGAGTGGGAAGGGTCAGAAGCAATCAGCTCGTGGTACTCTGATGGATAAGTTCCCTACAGAAGCCATGTCATCTGAAGCAGTGTCAAACAAGAAGCGATGTGTACAGTATGAAGGGAGATCATGCACACGTAAGACCTTAAATGAGGTAGCTTAGCTACCCTCCTGAGGCCAAGGAGGTGAATTGCTCTGAGTATATATACTCAGTTTTTGTATTTTTGTAAGGATGGATGGTAGAGCAGAGCTCCCGATTGTAAAGCTTTAACAAGGCCTCTGGTTCCCTGGTTACAAATTGATATTTGATACTTCTTGTTTAATGGAAGCCAACATCTTATTCTCCTTTTTTCCTCTGAATCTTAAGAGCCCGGGCATGGATGATCCTGTCGGGTGTTGTAATGACCATATAATATATGTTTGATTATATTAGTTTTGCAACCTCTTAATTTTCTTGAAGTTTCTCAGATCTGAGAGGATCTCATATTTGTGACTTTTCCCTCTTTTAAAGGCTACTGGAAGACCGGATGTCTAAAGCAGACTTTATTTCCTTTGTTTTTCCCTACACTCACTCACTACTATGCAAAATTACTGGCTTAAATTAGATCAAGAACTCACCTGTCTTAACTGTTCCAGCCTAGTCTTTTGAGTTAGACCAATATTGTTCTGAGTTTACTTCCATTCATAACCCTTTATCAACAAATCATGACATTTAAAATGATGGGCATCAGGCTCACTCCTGCTACAATCCAGGAGTGACTTCTGACGCCGTTGTCGGGGATGAAGTTGAAGAGTTTCCCCGGGATTGAATGACATTGAGTCTCTGATTCTGAAGGTGCATCAGGCATCATAGCCCTTGAATATTTCTACTGTGCACCTGGCAACTCCACTGTGGCCACTCCACTATTTACACTTCACTGTTTCAACCGTGGCTACTTTTAGCACACCTGAAAGTTGACCCAGAGGAGATTTTTCGAGAAGGTTTCAACAACTGATTTCTCAGCTTGAGAAGTTTCCTGGGAAGACACAATGTTAGGATCTAGCCTTTGATGGTGAAAAATGACACAGCACCCCCTGCCTCAACAGATTCTACGTGACCTCCCAGTCTTAGGATCGTTCTGATTTCTCCTCAAGATGAACCAGATCCTTTAGTTCTCTGTTGGAATCTTCAACAAATTAGATCCACAGGTACTTTGCGAAAACCCCACCGGCACAAGCAATGCACTAGGTGTGAGTCTTCACCTCCACACGGCCACCAGACATGACTGTGACCCTTTATGAAAAGGGATTTCAGGTTTCATGATTTTGGGAGTTCTAATGCCAAGTGCCTCGGCTCCTTGTCCTCGAAACTTCTATAAATCCAAACCCCAAACTGTCGAAATGTATGATCGTAGTCCCACTCCAACAATACGTCACTTTCGGGACTTCGGGGTTTCCAACACTGAAGTGCCCGGTTTCTTGTCCCTGGGATAGCCAAAAATCCGAATCCCAAAATGCCAAAATGTGTGACCCTGTCCCGTGACCACACTACTCCATAGAATTGTCGCATTTCATGACTTTGGGACTTTCGAGGCCAAGCATTCCAACTCCTTGTCCTCAAGATTGCCGAAGTGTCGAATCCTAAACTTTTGAAATGATGAACTCCTTTGAATTTTCTTCTCCCTGGCACATCGTGTTTCGTGATTTCAGGGTTTTCAATCCTCTATGCCCTGACTTCTTGTCATCGGAGCTGCCGAATAGCTGAACTCCAAAATGGAAAAATCTGCGACCAACTCCCTGCTTGGGTCCTGTCCACATGACCTTGTCCCGTGACCTGGCACTATTCCTCAGAATGCCCTAAGGATTTCACATTTTGGGACTTCACGATCCTGGTTGCAGCAACTCCCTACTCCTTCGAGCTCCTGGTATCCGAAATACCGAAGTATCAAACCCCGAAACATCGGTCTTCTACTCCAGACTGGGATCAATGGCTCATAGCCTCCCCTGATCTGAAAGTTTGTGTCTTTTATGGATTTCATGAGTCAAGAGTTATGAACTCTTACCCTTTGCATTCCCATTAGTCGAAATGATAAAATCATCCTTTTGGGAATTTCCTCGAAACCTCGACCGCTCGCCATGTATCCTCATGTTGGATGGTCACGATCCTTTCAGGATTTCGTGGGTCAAGAGTCCTGACTCTTGCCCTTTGTATCTACCGGTAGCCGAAATGCTGAAATAAGCCTTTCATTCCCTTCTTCACACATGAGGGTTAAACCTCATGCACCTTCTCCTCGATCCGATGGCTATAGGTCCATGTGCCCAGATCTGATGGCCCACATCTCTTTCTCCTGTGCACTCTCCTCCTACTTGCCTAGATGTAAATTCAATAGTCCAAATCTTGTTCTCTCCAACTGATCTAACGACAGTTGTGCTCCCTTCTGAGCTTACACTTTCTTCCTTCTCCTTGGAAGATTTCTCTAAGTATCAAAGGCCTCGGATTCCTCTGTGAAGTCTGTATCCTCAAATCCCTCTTGCGTTCTAAGGACGTTCCTCCTCCTGAGCTTTGTCGACTCTTATCCACCAAAGGGTGTCTCGACTTCTTCGATTCCTTGCAGCTATGGCTCTATGCGCAAAGGAAATTTTCCTCTTGAGCTTAGTCCCCTCTAAAACCATGAAAGGTTTCTTGACTTCTGCACTCTTTGCAGAGTCTCTGCACACAAAGGTGCTATCTGTCCTGAGCTTTGGGACTTTAGAATAAGTCCTTTCTCATTCCCACTACTGCTACCTGATGATCCTTCAGACGATTGTTTGTCTGTCAACACTTTACTCAGGTGTTGGCTTGGTGCACTCCTTGCACAAGTCTTTGTCCTCCTTGAGCTTCAATTTCTCAGGCCTCTAAGGTCTTTTCCCCTTTCTCTCCTTGAAAGGATGGAAATGCCCTCTGGCGACTTCCTGCCTCAAGCACTCCTTGCTGAGCTTGCAGGGTGTTCAGTAACCCTGTGAAGGTATTCCTCCTGACACTTATTCTCCTTTATAAACTCAAAATAGATTTCCCTGATGCACTCTATACACTCTCTCAATTCCCTCTTGGAAGATCTCTACAGAACCTTCAGTAGTTTTGTCTTCCCTGAACCCAAAATAGAGTTCCTCCTGGCTGGCTCTCTTTATGCAGTCTTCTCGGGTGCACTTCTTCGTTCTCCTTAGTGAGAAGATATGATTGATCTCCCATGCCATCTTCTTACTTTATGGCCTCAACTTGCCTCTCTTTATGATGTAGGAGCATCACTCCAAGCAGCTACGTTCCAGCTAGCCAACACTTCAAGCACACATTCAATGGAGAGGAGAGGCGTAGCCCTCTCACTTTCAAATTTCAAATTTGAATTAATTGTATTAAATGTTTGTAAGGCTGAAGAGCCCAGCCATGCCTTTGAGCAGGTTTTATTTTTTGTCGCCTTAATGGATGACATGGTGATGGGGATCTAGATCCAATTCGTATTAGATGGGCCATTCAATGTAATTCATTGTAATTAATGAGAGTTGGTGAGGATGGAGGGAAGCGCTCGAGGAGCCCCTCTTTGTAAAAAAAAAATATCTTCTTTGTATCTAGTTAGGGGTAGAAGGCATAGAAGAATAGAGAGAATAGGTAGAGAAGAGAGGAGAGCTGAGACTCTATGGCAGTCAGAGCTCAAACACATTGTAATTAGGTATTCTTGATTAATAAAAACAGAGCATTTTTTCCTGCATGTTGTTGTCCACATGTTTATGAGTTCATGAATGAATGTCTTTATGAATTTATGATATGTTGTAGATGTATGTTAGGTATGAATTTGTAGGGATAGATAGAATTTACTATCCATGAGTTCTTTGATTCCAAGTTTGGGTTCTTTGAAGCTTCATGCAAGGTTGCATGACAGAATACTGCGGGTTCTGTAAGCTAGTGCAACGAGTGCACTTTTGAATTCTGTGGAATTTTAGACAAGGACATGCCAGGAGGGTGCACCAGAGGAATTCATAGACTCAAAGAGGAAGCCTCAAGGTTGTTGAACACTTTGGAGGTGAGACTGTGTATAGGAGGGCATAGGACAGAGAGAATTTTTGAGGGTTCTATAGAAGCTCTGTGAGGAGGGAATTGAACGCATTCACATAGTGCACAGGAGGAACTCTATTTCAGGTTCAGGGAAGACAAAACTACTGAAGGTTTTGTAGAGCTCTACCAAGAGGGCATTGAGAGAGTGCATAGAGTGCACCAGGGAAATCTATTTTGAGTTCATAAAGGAGAAGAAGTGTTAGGAGGAAGACCTTCACAAGGTTATTGAACACCCTGCAAGCTCAGCAAGGAGTGCTTGAGACAGGAAGTTGCCAGACGACATTTCCATACTTTCAAGGAGAGAAAGGGGTAGAGACCTTAGAGGCCTGAGCAATTGAAGCTCAAGGAGGACAAAGACCCATGCAAGGAGTGCACCAGGCCAACACCTGAGTAAAGTGTTGACAGACAAATAGATGTTTGAAGGCTCATCAAGCAGTAGGAGTGGGAATGAGAGAGGAATTATTCTAAAGTCCTGAAGCTTAGGACGGATAACACCTTTGTGTGCAGAGACTCTGCAAAGAGTGCAGAAGTTGAGAAACCTTTCAAGGTTTCAGAGGGTACTAAGCTCAGGAGGAAAAGTACCTTTGTGCACAGAGCCATAGCTACAAGGAATCACAGAAGTCGAGACACACTTTGGTGGATAAGAGTCGAAAAATATCAGGAGGAGGAACGTCCTTAGAATGCAAGCGGGAGCCGAGGATATAGACTTCGCAGAGGAAGCCAAGGCCTTTGATACTTAGAGAAATATTCGAAGGAGAAGGAAGAAAGTGTAAGCTCAGGAGGGAGCACAACTGTCGTTAGATCAGTTGGAGAGAACGAGATCTGGACCATTGAATTTACATCCAGGCAAGCAGGAGGAGAGTGCACAAGAGAAAGAGATCTGGGCTGTCAGATCTGGGTGCATGGACTGATAGCCATCGGATCCAGGAGAAGGTGCATGAGGTTTAACCCTCGTATGTGAAGAGGGGAATGATAGGCCTATTTTGGCATTTCGGCTATCGGTAGATACAAAGGGAAAGAGTCAGGACTCTTGACCCACGAAATCCCGAAAGAATCACGACCATCCAACAGGAGGACATGTGGCGAGCAATCGAGGTTTTGAGGAAATTCCCAAAAGGAGGATTTCAGCATTTCAGCTACTGGGAATGCAAAGGGTAAGATTTCATAACTCTTGACTCATGAAATCCAAAAAATACACAAACCGTCGGATCAGGGGAGGCTATGAGCCATTGATCCCAGTCTGGAATGGAAGACTGACGTTTCGGGGTTCGGTACTTTGGTATTTTGGATACGAGGAGCTCGAAGGATCATGGATTTGTTGCAGTCGGGATCGCAAAGTCTCAAAACGTGAAATCCTGAGGGCATTCTGAGGAATAGCGCTAGGTCATGGGACAAGTCCATGTGGACAGGACCCAAGTTGGGAGTCGGTCGCAAATTTTGGCATTTTAGAGTTTGGCTATTCGACAACTCCGATGACAAGAAGCCGGGGCACAGAGGATTGAAAACCCCAAAATTGTGAAACGTGACGTGCCATGGAGAAGAAAATTTGAAGGAGTTTGGCATTTCGGAAGTTCAGGATTCGACACTTTGGAAATCCCGAGGACAAGGAGTTGGAATGCTTGGCGTCGGAGGTCCCGAAGTCATGAAACGCTATGAGTCTATGGGGTAGTGTGGTCATAGGATAGGGTCATACATTTTGGCATTTCGAGATTCGGCTTTTGGGCTATCCCAAGGACAAGAAATTGGGCACTTTGGTGTTGGAAACCCCGAAGTCCCGACAACGACGTATTGTTGGAGTGGCACTACGGTCATACATTTTAGCAGTTCGGGGTTTGTCTTTCTAGAAGTTTCGAGGATAAGGAGCTAGGGCTCTTGGTGTTAGAACTCCCGAAATCACTTTTCAGAAAGGGTCACAATCATTTCTAGTGGTTGTGTGGAGGTGAAGACTCACGCCTAGTGCATTGCTTGTGCCTGTGGGGTTTTTGCAAAGGACCCGTGGATCTGATTTTTTGAAGGTTCCAGTAGGGAACTAAAGGAGTCGCTTCAACTCAAGGAGAAATCAAAACGATCCTAAGATCGGGAGGTCGTGCAGAACCTTCCGAGGTAGGGGGTGCTACGTCAACAAAGACCAGACACATTCAAAGCTACGCATCTTTTACCTTGTGACTCCATGATCCAAGGATCGATCGACGACTCCACTGATTCGATATGGAAAATATCTTATCTCAAAGGTTGGATTTCTGTGACTTTTCCCAGATAGTTGGTTTTCCTAATCCACTGCCTGATAGAGATGAATGGGAAGATATCCTCCCTGAATTTCAAGCAAAAATTTTGGAGGTACCAGCATAGCATTTACTGGACTTTCATGAGGTTATTCATCGACTTAATATCATGCATGAATATGTCCAGATTAAGATTTTTTGGTATTCATTAAAGGGAGATGCTCTTGATTGGTTTCGATCTCTTCCCACTGCAAGCATCCATTATTTGATAGGTTTTCATACAACTTTCAATTCATTTTGTAAAGATTACTTCCTAGCTGAGTGTTTGTATGAAAACTGTTGTGATGAGTTTTGTTTGCTTCATAAAGACTCTATTGTCCCTGAAGACCATGTTTGTGATGAAACTTTTACTATGGAGGAAAGCATTTGCTATGAAAATCTAGAGGCGTTGGATGATATTAATTATGTTAGACCTAGCATCTCACATCTCACATCATTTCAGATACATCTGTTCTTTTAGATGTTCATAAATATCAACATGCCTCTTGTGAAAATTCCGAGTTTATAGAGCAGATGTTGTCTATAGTAGATGGCTCCCCTGAATATAGGGTTGAAGCAGATGTTCCTAGCAGCCCGGCTTATGATGACGAAGACCTTCCAGTTTTTAAAGAAGAGATGGTTGTGGAAGAGGATTCTTCTCTTTTCCTTCAAGAGGTTGCCCATGATATATTTTTACCTAGGATTAAAGAGAAAAATCTTATGTATGAATAGCCAGAAGCAGTAGTTACCGCTATCCCTGAAATGGATATTTTTGACAGTTATATTCTCGATGGGATCACTATTCTGGAGGTTGATCATAGAAATGAAGGGAAACCCCTTTTTGATGAATATTCTAGTGATGATGAGCAACAATCCTATCCTACATTTGATCACTATGAAGACTCTGACCGACATGACAACAAGTAGAGATTTCCCATGGTCCCTATTTATGATGATTATGAATTTGATCCTTGGGAGAGACATGGAGAAGAGGAGGAGGAGCCAAAGATGCAGCTTACAGAATGCGCAGATCTAGTCAGCGAGTAGCCACCGCATGAGATCAATCAACCTACGTCAGTTGTCCACCCACCTATGCTTACCAGAGATATTCAACCACACGTGAACAACTGTGTAGCAAAGGAGGCTGCATGTCGCCCATTTTCTGGAGTTTTCCACTAATCCTATGAGCCTATGAAGGAATACATGGATTTGTATTTCCTCCACAATTTGGAGCCACCCTATTTCATCTCAACTTCATCCTATAAGGAGGATTTGAAGAGTGTAACCATTCTGCTGTCACGGTTACACCATATGTTTTTGATCATCGACAGAAGGAAGGAGCTTCTATTCAGGAAGTTGCTTGATTGCCTATGGTGGAAGTTTGCTTTCACCTAGCCCCATGTAATGGAATTTATTAGTTTAGGACCATACATCAATAGGCTCCTTGGAGCATGTGTGTTTATCTTTTATTTTCACTTATCAGGATATATTTTTAAACAAGGTGTTTTGAGCTCGACTCCATAGCCCAACAGAAGGCAACTGGAACTGTAGAAGGAGTTCTTAGAGCATCGCAGGGACAACTCTATCCCCCATGAAGCCTAATGTTAGTGCCAATTCTTTCAAGCGGGGTGTTTCTCTCCGATTTCAGGCCCTTGGTGTAAATGTGTAAAAATGGGGTTTTAAAAACCCATCAAATGCATTTTATTCAAAGGCTGCAGTCATGAGCGCCAAGCACAACACACAGAAGGAGTCCATTTCGGGCTTAAAATCAAGCGAGCGGGAATTTTTTTTTCAATGGCGGGGATCCATAGATGGAGAACATCGACAGTCATTAGGTAAGCTTGAGTCATGGAGTTGCACGAGGTCTAGCACCTGGGATCATCTCTTATGGCCAAAGTCAGGAAATGATTAGCCGTTTCACGATTTCAGCTACCGGGACTTCAAAGGACAAAGGATTTCTCCTCCACTACATTTTGAAACCTTGAAACGTGAAATGCGAAAAGTGCCTAGGAGCCATTTCGGCATTTCAGCTACTGGAACTTCAAAGGACAAAGGGTTTCTCTTCCACTGCATTTCGAAACCCTGAAATGTGAAATGCGAAAAGCGTCCAGGAGTCGTTTCGACATTCCGGCTACCGCGATTTCAAAAGACACGGGGTCTCTCTCTTCCACTGCATCGAGAAACTCTGAAACGCAAAATGCGAAAAGCACCCAGGAGCCATTTTGGCATTTCAGCTACCAAGATTTCAAAAGACACAGGGTATCTCTTTTCCACTGCATCGAGAAACTCTAAAACATGAAATGCAAAAAGCACCCAGGAGCCATTTCGGCATTTCGAATACCGGGATTTCAAAAGACACGGGGTCTCTCTTTATGTATTTAGTCTCGGCCACCCTCCATGGAAGAAGAAGTTAATGAATATTGAGAAGGTGGTTGATACCTCAGATCAACTCATAAATAGAGGGTGTGGGAAGGGTCAGAAGTAGTCAGCTCGTGGTACTCTGATGGATAGTTTCCCTTCAGAAGCCATGCCGTCTGAAGTAGTGTCAGACAAGAAGTGGTGTGTACAGTCTAAAGGGAGATCATGCACATGCAAAGCCTTAAATGAGGTAGCTCAGCTACCCTCCTGGGACCAAGGAGGTGAATTGCTCTGAGTATATATACTCATTTTTTTTTATTTTTGTAAGGATGGATGGTAGAGAAGAGCTCTTGATTGTAAAGCCTTAACGAGGCCTCTGGTTCCCTGGTTACAGATTGATATTTGAGACTTCTTTTTTAATGGAATCCAACATCTTCTTCTCCTTTTTTCCTCTAAATCTTAAGAGCTTGGGCATGGTTGATCCAGTCGGGTGTTGTAATGACCATATAATGTATGTTTTATTATATTAGTTTTGCAACCTATTAATTTTCTTGAAGTTTCTCAGATCTGAGAGGATCTCATATTTGTGACTTTTCCCTCTTTTAAAGGCTGCTGGAAGACCAGATGTCCAGAGCAGACTTTATTTAATTTGTTTTTCCCTACACTCACTCACTGCTATGCAAAATTACTGGCTTAAATTAGATCAAGACCTCACCTGTCTTAATTGTTCCAACCCATTTTTCTGAGTTAGAACGATATTGTTCTAAGTTTACTTCCATTCATCACCATTTATCAACAAATCATGACATTTAAACTGATGGGCATCAGGCTCACTCCTGATGTAATTCAGGAGTGACTTATAACACCAATAGTCGCAAGCTTCCTTTCAGTGACCCTTGGTTCCAACACACACACTTGGTTTTTACTAGCATAAAAAAGATCCAATTCCTCTTGATAGACCAAATAGAGTCTTCAAGCTTCTATCCAAGCAGGGTTCTTCACACAATTCTTTCACCAATTCTTCATTCAATCTTGCTTAACCTTTTCCATGAGAAACCTTTCAATATATAGGAGAAGGAGAGATGGTTACATGGATGAGGATTATCCCACCAAATCTAAGAAGTTAGTAGAATGACAACCATACAAATGCCAACTCATTTTCTAGAAGATCCCCTTCTAGAACCTTCATGACTTCTTCTTCTTTCCAAGCTTAAAAACAGGTTCGCACCCTATATATGGAGAAGGTTGCGAGAATTTAGCACCCTAAGTGTGGGTGGCCTGCGAGAATAAAGGATTCTCGCACCCTAAACCATAGGAAACCTGCGAACTCATCTTAAAAATACATCACTGTTGAGACACCACTAGAGTGACCAAAATCATGTGTAACAGAATGCCCCCCAAAGTAAGAGGTCAGAATCTGTGAGAGCTGAAATACTTTGTAAACTGCGTGTGTGTGTCAGAAAACAGGAGCACACCTAATCAGAAACCTACAAACAATCAAGCATCTGCAGATAATAATACTAGTTCTGAGGTAGGCATTCCCATACTCAGATCACAAATGAATGAAATCATAAATGTAGGTCATGGCCACCAATCATACACCGTGGATCCATGTTGTCAAAATGCTGCATAGCCACCAGGAATACACTGTGGATCTATGCGATAAGACTTAAATTAAGACGACATAGCCACATGACATACAAAATGGATCTATGTGTCGATACAAATCATTACTCCATAGCATCCTAGATAAAAAAGATGAGACCCAGGGTCTTCAATCCGTCACCTGGAAGTACTAATCTAACCATGCGATTACATGTGCTGAAGTCAAACATGGTAGAAACCACTTGATTACCAGTGGTTGATGAAAATCGTTAACAAGTGCGAGGGAAATCACCATTGATGTCAATGACTCCCAAGGTACCAAAGTACAGTCCGAACGAATGCAAATGAATGAGCTAAAGTCGAGCACCCGATGGAATCTCTTGATCAAGGATAAATGATATGAAACCCTTGTCAAAAGCGAAGAGACCTGCCATTAAGGCATGCAGGCTCTAAGGTACTAAATAATTTCTAAGTTTTGATTCCAGATAATGAGTTGGAGTCGACGAAACTAGACTTGTCATAGGAGGGCCTTGATGTATCCCCCATCAATGACATGAAATAAGTAACAGATTTTGAGGGCGAATCAAAATATGAACAAGGGTTGAAATGTACATAGGGAAGGCCGACACGGTAAGAATGGACAACTGCAGATGGCTGACTCAATATAGGTCTCATGTGAACTTCTCTTGAACATATGAATGACACGACCAAGGACTTGGCAGCACTAACTCAAAGACGACCCAAGATACAACCTTGTAGAAAGTCTAACGAGAGGCAAATGGATTTCCCAACCCAGATTCAAATAATGAATAGGGGGTGTCATGTTCAAGAGTGACGCTTACTGCCATTAATATGAATATGAAAACACATCCCTTTCCCAAAATTTCCCCCACCATATCTGGCGAGTACCTCTTTATTTTTACGCAAGCTTGAGGATAACATATGCTTGTGGATGTAAGCTCATCCTTCAAACGAGTCCCTCGGAGTATGTTTAAAGAACCCTAGGAAGGAGTGGTTCGGTCCCATTACGGGTCTGTCGATGTTTGTTTAACAAGTCCAAGGATAGAAAACTCGGGGGTTTTTCATGTTTTGAGAGTCTGAAAAACACTTAAAGAGAACTCTCCCAGTTCCTTTTTTGTAAATAAATACGAAAAGACCGAAAAAGTGATAAACTATTGCCCATTGAATGTTTTCTTCAGATACTTTAACGAGCATGAAGAGAACAAGATCGCTCGGCAATCTTTTCATTTTTATGGAGCATGAAAAGAGCTTAAAGGACACTCCTCTAGGGTCGTCGTTTTCTTGTTACCATATGAGTAGGAAAATATGAGAAAAAGTATACTCAGTTACGTTCTCATATATTTTCGAGCACGAGAACGAACAAAGACTGAGCTCAAGGTTTTTCTAAAAACCCTAAAAATTAGTCGTACATACGACAAAAAGAAAAAACACCCATACTCCTTCGTTTGGACATCAAAGTTACTACATCTGCAAAAGACACACTCATAGGACTATTAGGGCATTAGGTTTTATAGACAAAATAATATAAAAAATCAACAAAAATGGTAAAAAGTGAATAAATATGGGTAGAAAGGACTTTTACCATTTCATTGTGATTTTGCCAAAAACTTTGCCCAATACACCTCATTTTCCACCAAAATTGTTTGCTCGATTGCGGGAGGCACAAGCGACCATTTGGTGAACCATCTCCGCCAACGAGGTAAGCTCTTAATCTCTCACCTTTTCAATGGTTTATTTTTAGTTTTCATTGGCAATTTTCAAGGTGTTAGGGCCATAACTTGTGCCCGAGCATTCTCGCAGGCTGGTCATGCGGGACCTACGAGAATCTAGGATTCTCGCAGGCGGGCTTAAGGGAACCTACGATAATCTCGCACTGTGCTAAAGGGGTACATGTGGGGGCTGAAAAATGAAATTTAACATTGTCTATTGCTCAATAAAAATTATGCCAAGGTTTGAGATAAGTTGTTGACCCTTCTCTTATGTCTCTTGTGCAGGTATTTTACCATCACAATGCTGGAGTGGTGAGAAAGAGAACATGAGGAGGAGGATTCCATTACCGAGAATGACCCAGGTACCGTCGCTACCCTCCGAGACTGTGGGTTCTTGAATTCTTCAGGATTCCAAGCGTGAGGGCCCAACTCAGATTGTTGGAATACCTAGTTCATATGTGGGATGCAGACCAATAGTTGTTTCATGTGGGAGTCCACACGTTGACCCTAGATATCGAGGATATATATTTTCTAATGGGGTTATCACAACGTGGGTACCACGCTAGATTGACCGGTATCCGTGGCGACAGACTCCCTATGAGTGAGTATTGTTGCTGGTACTATGCTCCTAAGGCAGAAAGAAGCAAGGGAAAGGTGGATATTTGGGGGGTTCAATATTTAACCATGCAAACCATTTTTTTCACTATAGCACATATGGTTGGGAGTGCTTCTCCACACATGGATATCTAGAGCTACTTCCAATATGCCATAGAGTGCACAGAGCCACGAGTCTTCAACTGGTTGAATGCAGTTCTCCGTAGTATGAAGAGGCAATTAACGAAGTGCAAGAGGGGCAACTTGAAGCAATTTGGGTATAGATCACTTGTGGTGTCCTTCCTCGAGAGGGTCCCATTGCTGAGACTATAGGTTGATTGGGGTTTACCAGCCCCATGGAATCTGAGGATATTGAGGTGGTGTAACCTCATGTCCCGACACATAGCTGGGCCCATCATCAAGTACAATGATTTCTTTTTCGACTGGTTGCAGCCCCAGATGCTGATGAATGATGACTACGCATACGCTGGTTTGGATTTCTGAGGGGATCTAGATTTGGCCCTACCCAAGGATGCTCAGTGGGGTGATTTAGGTAAGAAGTACACATTTTGTTCTTTTTAAATGTTTTTTTAATTTTTATCATATGAAATGTTTTTGTGTTTATCTAAGAACTAACCAAAAATCTCTTTTTGATGGCACAGATGTGGGGTTATATTGACCTCCAGGCACATCTCCTATTCAACGACAAGGAGAGGAAGCTCCAGTGGCTATATGGGATGCCAAAGACTACGAGGCAGTGGAGCAGAACTTGGAGGGGTTGATTGTTGACATCCCGGATATAGGCTGTTTGCACTCTTCTCGTCGCTGTGTGAGCAAAAAGTGAGTGCTTACATGCCCAGTTGGGCTCTGCTAGGCATGACAGCTGTATGGTAAAAGGTTAGAAAGAAAACAATAAAGCTATCAACAAGAACTAAACAAAAACTAAA
>SNQJ01S0089706.1:0-17890 GCA_010110895.2 Picea sitchensis
CAGCTCGGGGTTATATCATTCATCGTATAATCCAATCTTTGCAAACAGAGTATGCCAAGTATAAATTTGAATAATCGAATATGATTAACTCATGTGCTTTGAAACCATTGCTATCATACCTTGTGAACTTGCCCACGTATTCGGCGCATATCATATATGTTTGTATTCCAAAGTCTTAGAGCCATGCAATAAAATTTGTTCATATAATAATCAAGTGATAGTTCAAAGCAAGGATCAAAACAATATGACCAGATCCATTATAATTTTCATAAGATTATAACAAAACCAGTAACTCTTATGCCCAAATGTTTAACAATGAAATATATCCAAATGCGCAATCAAGGTAAGATAATGATCAAGAACATAAGCCTGATAAAACCTTCAACAATCATACGATAAACCAGTGATCAAGTATCAAACAACAAATCAACCAAAGACGACGACAGTCTAATCAACGAAAGAGGTGTTTTCACACTTGCAGTTGTGAAAACCGAGTCGAAATTGAATTGTAATGGTTGCAAAAAAAAGACGAATGTCTATTAGCACAATGCGACAATGACTTGTCGTAATACGACAAGGGGTGTAGGCAGCTTTTTGAGAGCAATCAAAAAAAATTGGGTTGGCTGCCAACAATGGCGACACACTGGGCGAAGCAGTTATCTCTGTGAAAAGCAATGAATTCAGATCAGGACGTTAAGAAAAATTCCAATTTAAAACAACAAACATAATCACAATGACGAATCACAATTGTTTCTCCAATGCATGCCTCCTATGCTGCTCCATGGACGTGGAAAATTCTACGGTCCATATCTTCTTCCCGGTTTAATCCAATGGCAGCTGTGCTCCTCCTAAGCATGCACATTCTTCTTGAACTTGAAAGAATTTTCCAAGGGCTAAAGGCCTCGACCTTTGCCTAGCTTATGTGATCTCTTTAGTCTTGAGTCTTGCCTGCGTTCCGCATGACACTATTTCTTCTGAGCTTTCCTAAACTCAGACCTTCCAAAGGTTTTTCTCTCTAGCCTCTGCAACCTTTTGTGCCCTTTGTGCGTAAAAGCACTCTCCCTCCTAAGCTTTGTTTGCTTTGAATCCTCAAAGGATTCTTCGACTTCTGCACTCCTTACAGAGTCTTTGCACACACAAGGTGTTATTCATCCTGAGCTTTCTCACGAACTCAGATCTCTAAGGAAAGAAGTCCCTTCTGAGCTACTATCTTCGACCTCTAAGGAATAAATCCCCTTTTCTTCTCCTTTAGATGGAGAATTTGATGCCCTTCTGGCACTCCTTTACTCAAGCAACCTCTTGCTAAATCTATAGGGTATTCAACAACCCTGTGAAGATCCTTCTCCTTGGACTCTTCCTCAAATTCAGAACTGAAAGAGTTCTTCCCTCCTGTACCCTCGCACTTACTCAATGCCCTCCTGGCAGAGTGTCTAGAATCCTTAGTGATTCTGACTTCTATTGAACTTATAGCAGAGTTCATTCTCAATGAAACCTGTGCACCAACTCAATGCCCACCTGACAGAGTTCTTGCAGAATCCCACAGCGATTTTGTTTCTCTATGAACTCACAGTAGAGTTCTTCCCTTAATGCAACCTACGCATATGCTCGATGCCTTCCTGGCATAGTTTTTCAGAACTCCTCAGAGCTTCTGTCTTCTCACTATGTCTTCTCTCACACAGTATTGCCTCCAAGGTATTCAGAAACCTTGAGGTCTTCCTGAGTTAATGACTTCAGCTTCTATGCCCTCTTGGCACGCCTTTGTCTGAATCCGTAGAATTCAGAAATGCACCCTTATGCACTGCTTGCATAACCTGCAGTGTTTTGTCACACTCTCCTGGTGTGAAGCCTTAAAGACCTCCAACCTTGAAATCAAATAACTCTTGCAAATGCATACATATAACATACATTCACAGCATATATTGAACACACAAAGACATTCACACAACACAGTAATATGCAGGAAAAACTGCTTCTATTTGTATTAATAAAAATGCCTCTTTGCAATGGTGTTCCTGAGAAGGAACTTTAACAAGGTCTCGTCTCCCTCTCAACTCTCTCTTACTCTATACTATGCTCTATTCTTTCTTGCTCTATCTTCTTACTCTAAACAGATACAATGATATTTTTACATGAGGGGGCTCTTTGAGCTCTTCCCTCCAAAGCTACCTACCCTATTCAATTTACAATGAATGGGCTATCTAGTCCAGAATCAGATGTAGATCTCAGCCTTAAAAACATTAAAGTCTATATACAACTATGTCTGCGCAAAGTGTGGCTTCATGGCTCAATGACCTTACATGCATTTATCACATTCAAATTCAAATTTGAAATGAGGGCTTCACCTCTCTTCATTGAATGCATGCACCAACGTGGGCTGGCTGGTTGACGTGGAGAGATGCTCCTACATCAAGACCAAAACTATGTTTATTTTTTTATTCAATTTAAAAGTCGACACATAATTGTATATCCTAGTTTTTCTTGATGTATTTTATAGTATTAATAAAGATACATCATTTTATCATATTAATGTTTTAGAGAATATTTATACCACACACTAATTCACGAGCTAAACTGGTTAAAGCGAATGTCTCATACTCAATTATATCTAACAATCTTACAAAACACATAAGAAGATTATTCATATAGAGGCACACTATCACAATGATTAATAAATTAACAAACAACAACTTTCTCATATGATCACATAATATTATATAAAACAAGCATGAGTTAATAATTCAAACACTCCCCTTTAATGTAATGTACCTAGGGAGGATAATATGTGATACCTAGGATAATATAGGATAATGTACCCAAGGGGGATAATAAATGTAATGTGGCCATTATCAATGAATAAGACCACTTCATAAGTGGTGGGTAATAAATGGTCCCACTAGGTTGTTGGACACACTGACCACACTGAGAGGTGGGGAGGGGGTGTGAATCAGTGTAGGGCTCTTCTTACACTTCTTTCAAAACTTAGTTACCAACCACTTCAAATATTATTATTCATTCACAATTAGTTATTTTCATATAAGAACACAATTCATCAATAATAGGGAACATTAAACCATCATCACAATGAACACAAAGAACACCAGATATATGTTGGAAGATTGGTTCTTGTCATTGATTTCAACCCTAGCCATTGGATTTTGGACCCCACAATTGATCGAAGTAGATAGAAATGAAGTAAATTACACATGAAAATACAACAAACATGGATGGATAGTATAATTCATGCCACTTCTGGTGGTATGTGGCACGTCACGTGGATCCTCACAATTTAGGAGAAATGAATTTTTGAATATGATAATGTGAATTGAAGCAGAAACTACATGCCGGCCCTAATGTTAAAAGGAAGAGACATAAAAGGTATAAATACATCTCATTATACATCCATTTTTCAACACACACAAATTTATTAATGAACAAGGAGATATAAGTCGAATTTTTGAGGAAATCTGAAGTAAAGAAGGTCGAATTTCAAGGGAGGATAAAGTATTTTGGTGATGTGTTCTAAGGTATGTTATTTACAGGTCATCTTACCATTTTCACTATAAATTTGTTTCTAGAATAATTCAGATGGTGAAATTTGGAGGCTAATGAGAAGACATATCTAGATACCTGTGGTAAAAATTTCATCTCTTTTTTTTCTATAATTTTGGAGATACACTCTATGGAAGATAAGGTTTTTTACTAGTCCTAAAGCTAGTCATAAACAGGTGTTTCAGGTAAAACAGACGTAAATTATTCATAGACAATCCAAATAAAGTGAGACCAATTGCAATGGAAAGAGTACGGGTTGTAGTTTCTTGTGTACAAATGTTAGAATCAGATGTTGAATATCGAGTGCGGGGTATTATGTACAATTTATCTCTCCTGAATAAACCAGAATTGAATAAGGTCTACCATTTTCTCTATAAATCCTTTTCTGGGAGGATTCAAGGAGTGAAACTTGGAGGAGTTTCAGAGAATACATTGAGTAATATTATCCATAGAATCAAAGTATTCCAAGAAGTGAAGAATTACATAATTTGAAGAAGTCTCAAGAAGCATTATCATGTTCTATGTGATGGTTGGTTGATGGTGATAATTTAATGTAAAGTTTTATTATCTCTCATATATTCTTGGGTGGAAGGACGGGGAAAGGATGAACAGGTCAACCCTCTCTTGATATTGGAGGATTGTATCTTCATTTTGGAGGTTTATCCCTCCCTTTATATGTGGAAACTATCGCTACCTTTGGAAGTCATTACTTCCTTTGAACAATAATAGATGATTACTTCTTATATATTGTGCATGGTGTATTGGTGTATCTCCTATACTATATTTCATTGTTCATTGCATAGTCTTCATTTCTAATTGGATATAAATTGAATACATGATCTGATTGAAGTACAAGTTCAAAAATACTAATTGCTCTAAATACTAATTCACCTCTCTCTCAGTATTTCCAACAATTGGAATAAGAGCAGATTGCCTTCATAACAGTTTAACCACTAGAAGGAAAATCTTGAGCAGAGATGGATGACCACGAGCACATTCCAAATGGGATTCGATGATTTGATGGAAGAAATTATGCATACTAGAGTGATAGAGTGAAAACTTACCTAACATCTTTGGGAGTAGACATTTGGTACTTGGTTGTAAACGGCTATGTAATCCCAAAGAATGCTCCAACCGATCCAAATGAGAAGAAGCTCATGAGTTGTAATTAAAAAGAGAGACATGTTATTCTAGGAACATTGGCACCAACCATTGCTAGCAAAGTGATGGGTTGCAGCACTGCTAGAGAGGTATGGGAAAAAATCAAGATTATTTATGAAGGTAATCCAAAAGTTAAGCAGGTCAAGCTTCAACGACGTAGAGCATAATTTGAAAATTTGAAGATGGATGAAAATGAAGATATTACAACATATTTTATTAGAGTTGGTGAAGTTTTT
Organism: Picea sitchensis; assembly: GCA_010110895.2. Lineage (NCBI taxonomy): Eukaryota > Viridiplantae > Streptophyta > Pinopsida > Pinales > Pinaceae > Picea > Picea sitchensis. The sequence continues at coordinate 4,947 of SNQJ01S0089706.1, forward strand.
AATGCTAACAGAGGATTAGGTGAAGATCTCATTGAATCTTTGGTTTTACAAAAAGTGTTCAGATCACTTCTCTTGAAGTATGATGCTAAGGTCTCCGCCATTGAAGAAATTGGGGACTTGACCAAAATGACAATGGATGAATTACATGGGTCTCTTATAGCATATGAAATGAGAACGGGTATAGAAAGTGACCAGCCAAACAATGAAGCAACCTTTAAATACATAAATAAGACAAAATACAAGGATAATTACCTTGATGAAGAAATAGAAAATTTCATAAGAAGGCTCGAGAAGGGAATTGGCATATACAAAGGTAAGTATCCTGTCAAATTATTTAACTGTGGTAGAATAAGACATATTTATGAAAAATGCTACTATAAAAAGAGAAGTCTCAACAATAAAAAGATCTTCTACTCCAAGGATGATGACATCTCCTCAAATGAGAGTGATGAAGAAGATAATGATGGAGGAGAAGTCCTCTTCATAACCCAAGAAACCCGGGATGATGATCACAAGAGTTCTAAAAAAGAATAAATCATTTCTGAAGAATATTCAGATGAAGAAACCAACCTTGATTCCTTTTGGTCATACAAAGACAATGTAGAGAGTGAACAAGAAGAGGAGAATCTTGAAAAGTTGAAGCATGTTGAAACTGAAAATAACAAGCTTAGAAACACAAACATAATACTAAAAGGTGAATTGAGTAGCTGTGAATAAGAGAATTACAAGATTGAAAAGACCATTGATAGCTTGAAGGAACGATTAGAAGATTATGAGAAATTGAAAGAAGAATTGGATCACACAAAAGGGGAGCTACTATTGACAATAGAAAAGTTGAAGAAGTTTGAAAAAAGCACTAAAAAATTAGATGAGATCCTTAGCAGTCAAAGATCTCCAAATGACAAGACAGGACTAGGATATAATGAAAGTTTGAAGACAACAAAATAAGAGAAGGAATATGAAAATGATGAAACCAACACTCCAGAACAAGTTGAACAACAAGATAGAAGACTAGAATTCATAAGGAATGAGACATCAAGAAGATCCTCTCCCATCAGGTATGAAACAAATAATTATGAAGGAAACTACAAAATAATAGATCGTGAACCCAGATGGACCACACCACAAAGAAGATCACTTACTCACAAGTATCAAAATTTCTTTCTTGGACATTGTTATACTTGTGAAAATTTTGTACACAAGGCAATCAATTGTAGAATCAATGAAAGGAATAACTACTCAACCTACATGAATGGTGCAAATAGTAGCTATGGAAATGTTCATAGACCTATCAACATAAATAATAATCCATTTGACCCATTAATGGATCAAACTATTGTATGCTACAAGTGCAATAATCTTGGTCACAAAGCACAAGATTGCAGAGAGATGAAGGAAGATAATCCTATGCCAAATGTCCCTATACCAACTACAACATGGAAAAGGAAAGAAATTCCACATAATGAAAACTGTTGAATAGCAAATTTCGCTAAGGAATGCAAATAATAAGATGAATGGTTCATAGACATTGGGTGCTCATCTCATATGACCAGAGATCAAAGAAAATTTGTCATCTTGAAGAAAAAGGGTGGAAATGTTGCATTTGGAGATGACTCATCTACCAAAATACTTGGAAAAGGAACTGTAAATCTTAGAAGTGAAAATGTAAAAGTAGGAAAAGTCCTATTGGTTGAAGATCTGAAGCATAATCTCCTCAGTGTTAGCAAAATATGTTATCAAGGATACACTCTTACGTTTGACTCCCGAAAATGTAAAATCAGATAAAAGAACTCAGGAAGATTGGTTGCAAATGAAACAAGAAGACCGAACAACATATACATCCTAGACATGACGAAGAGAGAGAATACAAAATCCACACAAAATGGTTCCATGGAATAAAAATCCCCAAAGACCAAAAATAAGGATGAAGTATTATTGAGTGCCACATGTTCAGGGGGAGCAGCCCCAAAGAAGAAGGTCACATTATGCCATTGAACTTAGGGGGAGTAATCCCACCCTTTTCCATTGATTTCAAAGGGGGAGAGAAATTGGGATCATGATGAAAAGGGGAGAATGAGTGTTTCCATCAATTACAAAGGGGGAGATTGTTGGAAGATTGGTTATTGTCATTGATGTCAACCCTAGCCATTGGATTTTGGACCCCATAGTTGATTGAAGTAGATAGACATGAAGGAAATTACACGTGCAGATACAAAAACCATGGATGGATAGTATAAGTCATGCCACTTCTGGTGGTATGTGGCATGTCTCCCGGATCCTCACGATTGAGGAGAAATGAAGTTTTGAAGATGACAATGTGAATTGAAGAAGAAACTACATGCTGGACCTAATGTTAAAAGGAAGTGAAATAAAGGGTATAAATGCATCTCATTATACATTAATTTTTCAACACACACAAGTTTTTTAATGAACAAGGAGATATGAGTCGAATTTCTGAGGAAATATGAAGTAAATAAGGTTGAATTTCAAGGGAGGATGAAGTCTTTTGGTGATGTGTTCTAAGGTATGTTATTTACAAGTCATCTTACCATTTTCGCTATAACTTTGTTTCTAGAACGATTTAGATGGTGAAATTCGGAGGCTATTGAGAAGACATACCTAGATACTTGTGGTAACAATTTCATCTCTTTATTCGATATAATTGTGGAGATACACCTTGTGGAAGATGGGGTTTTTGACTAGTCCTGAAGCTAGTCATAAACAAGTGTTCTGGGTAAAACAATCATAACTTCTTCATAGATAATCCATATGAAGTGAGACAAATTTCATTGGAAAGAGTACGGTCTATAGTTTCCTATGTACCAATTTTGGATTCGGATGTTGAATATTAAGCATGGGGCATTATTTACAAGTTCGCTCTCTTGAATAAACTAGAATTGAATAAGGTCTACCATTTTCTCTATAACTCCTTTTTTGGGAGGATTCAAGGAGTGAAACTTGGAGGAGTTTCAGAGAATACATTGAGTAATATTATATACAGGATCAGAGTCTTCCAAGAAGTAAGGAATTTCATAAGTTGAAGAAGTCTCAGAAAGCATTATCAGGTTCTATGTGATGGTTGGTTGATGGTGATAATTTAATGTAAAGTTTTATTATCTCTCATATATTCTCGGGTGGAAGGAAGGGGTAAGGATGGAGAGCTCAAAACTCTCTTGATATTGGAGGATTGTATCTTCCTTTTGGAGGTTTATCCCTCCCTTTTTATTTGGAAGTTGTAGCTACCTTTGGAAGTCATTACTTCCTTTGAACAATAATACATGATTATTTCTTATATATTGTGTAAGGTGTATTGGTGTATCTATTATACTATTTTTCATTGTTCATTGGATAGTATTCATTTATGATTGGATATAAATTGAATACATGATCTGATTGAAGTACAAGTTCAAAAATACTAATTTCTCTAAATATTGATTCACCCCCCTCTTAGTATTTCCAACAATATATGTGTAAGATTTTGTATTATGTTGTTACATGAGACTACACTCTCCAAGGTTTATCAACACCAATAGAAAAGAGCACCAACTCCAAGAGAGTACCAAATATCAATAAAAGACTATTGGAAGCCAACATTTTGTTGATTTTTATCACAATTAAAATCACCATAAAGATATTATACCTTTCTGTAGATGCCACCTCCTTAAATTTATAAACAATCATGTTTTTGGGCTTCGAGGCGATGATTGGGATAAACTTATCTTATTAACTCTTTCATTTGAATTTCCATTTGTTTGTTTTAAAATTCATGAATGTAAGCATGAAGTTTAAACAAAACCTTGGTTTGGGATAATGATGTTATAGTTGTATTGTGAAATTTTAGTTTGAAGGCACCCATATATTGCTAAGATTCAAGTTTTATGAACTCATTGATTGATTCACTATCACAATTTTTATGTATTATGGGTATCATGACATAATTGGTTCTATGGTTGATCATTGGTTTTAATTTGTGAAATGTATGAATGCGCAAACATTGGATTAACATCCGATATGGGTTTCATGCTCTCAATAGTCATATCAAAATTCATATCGCTTGGTACAGGTCTGATGTACCCACGACTTTACCTCACCCTGTTGTCTTGTGCATTAATGAAACCATTTGTTATTCAAATTGGTGTTTGATACCGGTGTAGGGTTTGATTTTCATTATGGGTAATGGCTCATAGTTTTGCGAGCCATCTAGTTTTTTGCTTTCCCAAACTCATATTATTAAGTTATGGTAGTCTCCAAACTTCCTAGTTTTCGGGCCATTGTAGTTTGCACAGACCTCTCTCTGCTACTTGTTTATTGGAAGCCTAAGTATCCCTCCTGTGATATCTATTGGGTCTATTTCATAGTGGCCATGGACCTTGTGTTTCAAATCGAACTGAACGGATGTCAAGATATTATTTCCCACAATGATGCCATCGATGATTTGAAGGCTCACAGTTGGGATATCTTCCTCAAGAAATTTGATGGTTACAACCTTGTAGTCACATAGGCCTTTGCGCAGACATTTGATGGGTTTAGGGCCAAGGTCGTGGATGTGCAATTGGAGGGCACAAAAGACTCTGTCACGCAAGAAACAAGACTCCCGTAGGCAGGTGAAAATTGGTTTAAGAATGCCAAAATGGAGGATGTTCCATGGAACCTGTTCATGGTCTCTCGCAAGTTTACCTGTTTCCCAAAAGGTATTCCTATTAACCTATTGAAACCACGATGGAACAACCTTATTTTGATTTTGAAACAGTTTATAACCTGCGAGGCAAGGTATGGTTTGGTCATTTTTAACCACATCTGACTTCTTATGTTATTCATAGGGTTTGAATTGAACATGTCGTTCTACCTGTTAATGAGTCTATACAAAATGTCGAAATGATTTAAAAGACATAGCATGACATCTCTACCAAGCCTCTTTTATCATAGGATCATAAAAATCCTATTTATATCTCACCTATCACAAATTGAAGATAATTGGGAAAGTTTCCTGAGTCGAAATGGTTTTTCCCAGACCAACAACACAGTGAACGCACCTTTAAATGTAAACCCAATTTTTGATAGTCCTGTGACTGAAAGTTAGGGTTTCATTCCACCAGATGGTTGTGAAATTAATGAATCTGTTTCCATTGCTTTGCAAACTCTCATGGTTAAGAAATCACGATGTATTTATCGTCCAATAAATCATTGGAACAGGTAGTTGAAAAATTAAAAGGAAAAGTTTCCCCTATTCTTTCTAATGAACCTAATCAGAACCATAGTGACAAACCTACTGTTAGGAAATTTCGTAAAGGTAAGAAAAAGAAAAGTCCAGATTTGAATTTCATAAACAAGAGGTATGGTCGATTGATATCTAGGAGTTTAAGGAATCGAAAAAAGTATCATTTGAGATTGATCTCTACGAGTGAGGTCAATGATCACTGTTCAGATGAAGAAATCAACGATTTCCTTGCTTGGGAAGATCCAGATAACCAATCTCTCAAAAATGAAATTGTTGGTCAGGTTAAGCAGTATGATTTTGTCTCTAGGTTACCTCTATGTCTCAAAGGACAAGAGGGTTTCATTGGCATTGGTCATGACTTGAAACAAGCCACAGGGAAACACGAAATACCCATTGCTGAAAACATTCCACATCGGTCGGCTATTGCACCAGTACATTGTGACAGTTGTTTAGATTGGATAGAACGTTATTACAGGGACATTATGTTGTTACAGGCACAAGTAAAGCGTATGGTTGCTCACAATTCTTTACTTGAACAAGAAAACCAAGAGCTGAAAGCATGTGCAGAGCAAGCAAATAAAAGACCCAAAAAATCTGGTAATCTAATCATAAAAAATGCAACCAACTTCAATGCCATCATTAATTCAGAACTGTATGATTCTTCACTTGCTAATTTCTAATGGTAAAAATGATTTTGTTTGATTTTATTTCATTCTATTATGAAAAATTAAAATAGGAAGATTTAATTTCGATTTTCTTTGATAATAATAAGACTAGCTACAAAATCTTTGATTATGTAGCTAGTCTATTTCTGAATATTTGTTAGCATTATTTCCTGAATATCAATTTCATTTTTTCTATCTATAGGAAGATGATAATTATGTTGTTGTTTACATGGATAAACCATCTTGGATCATATGCTCTATTATTCACTAGTTTCTTTCTTTTATGTTTATAAAAATTTGTTATTATTTTGCCAAACCAACTCCTACAAGAGTGATTTTCAGTTGTACTATTTTTGTAATACTATATATTTTTGGGGGATTGCACTCTATCTTGCATGATAAGAGTATGTGAATCCTAAGCTAGTTTAAATAGTAATGAATGTTAGTAGTGAAGACATCTTTGGTTGGGATACATGTTGGGCCCCAACAAATCCCCCTAAATGTTTACAAAATTTAAAGGCCCCCCATTAGAATCTTGATAATTATGATGAGCTACAGAATCGACATTTTCAAATAGTTTCATATCTTGGCTTGATTTAAGACAAACTTAAGACATTCACTATAGTATGAGACATTCATTACAAGAGTATATGTCAAAATTTAGAAACGAGCATAGAAATCTCAATTTAAACAAAAATGTTAATTTTTATCAATTGTTTACTTTCATTTAAATTATGATTATGTGTTCTTTCTTTTGCTCATTAGCAAGTTTGACTATTTTGAATAATGGGCTCAATACTTCATCAAACAATATCTTGGTTGGTTTCTCATTTTCATAAAATCATTTCGTGATATTAATTAATTAAATTATTTTTTCATTTTGTATCTCATTTCAAAATAATAATAATAATAAAGAATTATCTATCATTTCTTTGATTTTGTAAAAAATCAAAATTAATATTTTTCTCTTCTCCATTAACTTGAAGATTCTAGAATTTTAAGATCATATTTGAAAGGAAATTATAAACAATGTTTGTTTAGAACTTATAGTTAGTTTAAATTTGTTTTTTATTTTATTGTTCTAGATTTTGTTTTATTCACAATTTTTAGGTTATTAATTTAGGTTTATTTTTGTTTCACAGGCTTCTATTATCAAATATTTGATACAGATCTGATCATGGCTTGATTTTATTATCCAAATATGCTCAAGATGATTGATCCAAAAATAATATTGGATTGCTACAAAAAAAATTATGAACAACAACAGATAAAATTTGGAAATGCATCAAGATTAAACAGACGATTTTGCAGGACCAATTGCAGCCAAACCGTGAGGAATTTGAAGAAACAGTTGAAAAACCATTTCCCAAATGGACCCGTTTACCTTCCACGTAGAGATTTTCCCAAAACAATGCACAATTTGAGATATATTTGTGTATCTTTACAAGGAAAATTCCAGGTGGCAAAAATTATTAGTGATGCCCAGAGTGTTCAGTCATTGTATAAATATATGAGAAAGTTCAGAGCCATAGAAGATCCAAGAATTGGAGAGGAGGATTTTTATCCTTTCTCTGTTGTATATTATTTATTTTTTAAAATTTTTCTTCTTTTCAAATGGAGTAATGGATGGTTGGAATCTTTGGGAAAATGGACGAGTATTTTCAGAGAATAATATGGTATTCCAGGTTGCTTAATCGCTTTTGTCCTGTGAGTAAAATGGTTTTATTTTCATTATAATATATTCATATTCTTTTAATAATTGATTATGCATTGATTTAAAATACCTCTAGTCTTTTTTATCAATACATGGTTAATTTCTATCATTTATGTATTAATTAATTTTTTTCATCTTTAAGAATCTATTATCCCAAAAAATTCTTCCAAGACTACAGTATGGGCATGTTATTTTGAGAAAGAATATGAGAAATCAATTCATCTTTGGCTTTAGACCTATGTGACGCTTATTCCATTTCGTTCTTTCATTACTGTTGTATTATGAGAATGCTATTATGGTTGATTTTAGTTTTAGCTTGTCATCATATGGTGTTTTCATACTGTTAAATGTTATATGTTGTCCATAATTTGTTATTCCATACTGTATCTGTGATCAATTTATCATTTGATTATTATTGAATTTATTCCTAATGTTAAATGATGGATAAAATCAATACTCAGAATTGAGTTTTCTCTCGTTCTTAGTTATTGATTATCATAAGATCACATGACTTTTAATCAGTCATCATTCTGCTGCTATATTCTCACTCCAACACATCAAACACTTCTTTGAATTTATTCTGGAAGTACTAGTATTTTTCTGTCACAGGTTTTCCTCACAAGCAGGACAAGAAGGAGCTCAGACAACACGGAAAGATAATACCAGTTTCGCTGATCAACTACAGGTTAGTCTGTGTGTTATTTAGTTAAATTAATTATTAATGAAATGATGATTGCATAAATTATCTTTGATTGATTGTGTATCGTTGTTTCAATCATATTCATTTAGTATTTATTTGTTTAATATCTTTAAAAAAAACAAAAAGAAGTGTTGTTCATATTTGATTCATAAACTTTATCAAACAATCATTTTCGCAAGATTTCATGCAAACCTTGTAAACTGTATGTTAATTGTTCATAATCATTTGTATATTCACATTCTCAGATAAAATTTTGTAATTATTGTGTCGATTGTTAGAATCTTTTCTTTAGTTAGTTTCTTTAATTTTTCTATCTTTAGGACCCTAGTTGGCTAACAGAGCCATTAAACCCGTTAGAATAGGTTACACCAAATGGCTTGGGTTATTTAGACAACCCAGGACTGGATCTATTCTTCTAGTTGACGGCAAGTCAAATTTGTCCATCAACAATACATTATGGGCATATGATTTTTTTGAGAACCATTATGGAGAAGTTGTTCATCATTTGGATTTAGACCTGTGTGATGCTTACCCCATTATGTTTTTTCCTCCATCCTATGAAATATCGTAATGCTTGATGCAGGTTTAGTCTGGTTATCATATGGTATTTCATATTATTAAGTACTTTAATTATGTCAGTAATTTGTTGTTCCATATTACATCTGTGATCGATCTGCCATTTAATTATTGTTGATTTATGCTAATTGAATGATGGATTATATGAATGCTTTGTATTGAGTTTCCTCTATTTATAACTGTTCACTATTATAAGATCATTAGATCTGTACATTTATCATTCTGTCATTATATTCTCGCTCCAATGCATCTTTGAGTTTATTCTGGGAGTATTAGCTCTATTCTGTTATAGGTTTTCCTCATATGCAGGACAGTCAGAAGTCTTGAAATTGCACAGGAATATAAATTCAGTTTAGTCAATCAGTTACAGGTTAGTTTACATGTTATTTATTTAAAATATTTTGTCAGTGAAATATGAACAACATGAATTAGCTTTTGACTGTTCACGTATTCTTATTTTAGTTCTATTTGATTAGCATTCGTTAGTTTTAGATCTTTAGATATTCAAAAGAAAACAGAAAAATGATCTCTTCTATAAACACTTTCAAAAGACATTTGTTTTGCAAGATGTTAAGAAAATCTTGTACACTGTACATAAACTGTTTATAATCATATGCACATATTCGTGTTTCCATTTGAACATTTGTAATTATTATACTATTAAGTATCATATCTTTATATATTAGTTTCTTTTCTTTTATTATTTTTTAGGACTTTAGTTGGCCAACAGAGCCATTAAACCCGTCAAGTCATTTCATTCCAAATGACTTGGGTTATTTAGACAACCTTGGTCTAGATTTGACCTTCCATTTGACGGTGTTTCATTTACGCTTGTCAACAAATGGCTCTAGAAGGAGGGCCTGAATTGGATTGATGGCACATGGAGGTCACAAGAACCCGCCAAACATTCGTTCTCCCATCGCTTTGCGTATTCGCACTGATACAAATGTTACACTTGAAACAACAACTACTACAAATGATAACCTTGATATTCTTGTTGAACCAGTGACACCACTCCCTCAAGGGATTGACGTCCAAGAAATTGTTCACCAATCACTTATAAGAACTCAAAGTGCCTTATCCTGTATTAGACAACCTGGTAGACAACTCAATCAACCCTTGGACTTTGCAAACTTAAAAGAACAACTTCAAAGCACTGGTCTTCCTAGAAACACAGTAGGGACTGGAAATACTACTGATCCTACTAAAACGCTTATCCCTGGAGATGGAGGTTATGGTATCCCACCGTCTCCACCTGGTTCTTTTCCATCCTCTTCAGGAGGAGAGTCTTCAAATGAAGGCAGTTATTCATCAAAATCATCTCAGCCTTCGACACCAAAATATCCCATGGAAAACCAAAATAATACTACCAGACCCTAGCTCGATCAAGATGTTTTGGCTGTACTTGGACCCCAACACCCATTACCTAAACATCTAGAGAAATGGTTACCCAAATTTGATCCAGATTCGAAGCAATCAGCTGAGGATCACATCAAGAAATTTATGTTGTCTATTAGACTCTGGAGCATTGAACACGAGGATGTAGTATGCATATTATTTCCTTATACTTTTGAGGGAAATGCCTCCACTTGGTATTTTTCTCAATATCCCCAGACCATCGTCTCTTGGGACAAGTTCGAAACTTGTTTTCTGGAAAAATTTGGAGATGATAAATCTACAGAAGTCTTGGTTATGGAACTCTCTAGCTTAAAAATGAACCCTAAAGAAAAAGTGAAAGACTTTAACCAAAGGTTTTTGATGTTAAAGAACAAAATCCCTGTAGACGCGATGCCAACAAAAAGTTTAATTGTTGCATATTATGCTAAGGCCTTGTACAATAACATAGCCATATAGGTTAAAAGGTCCAAGAAGAACACTTTGTTAGAATTCTTTGAGGAGGAAAGTCAAATCGAGAAAGATATATTAAGCTTAAAAGATAATTTGAATAGTGAAGCTGAAACAACTTCATCCTCGAAGAAGAAAATAGAAATTCTCACTAGGCCTCCTCAAACAAAAAATCAATAAGAAACTTTAGACTTAGAGAGCTTACAGAAAGATTTCCAAAAACTGTCCAATCAGATCGTTTACTTGAAGAGATCGATAGAAGAGGCATCAACAAGCAAATAAAGTTTAAACCTCCTTTTAGAAATAATTTTCCTCCAAACTGGTCAAACCCGATCACATAAGGTCTAAATTTCGAAAATTTACAGTATGTTTTTCAGACGATATTAGAAGCGTATGACAATTCTATTTCTGTCCCTCCTAAAAATTCTGATGACATGGTTGAGGAAGAGATACAAGAAGAGGAGGACTCATCTCCCCCTGTTTTTGGGCACTTTTCGGACAATATCTTTCAAGCAAAAATTGAAACTGTCCACCCTTACAACACTAAGAGTAAAGAGCAGACCAAGCCCACTACAGAAATAAGTAAAAATGTGTTTCCTAAACAAACAAAGCAAACTGAAACTAGACAAAACTTAGTTGCCCCAGTTTTAGAATATGATTTAATCAAAGTTCTGAAAAAACTAAGGGAAAATATTTATGTTTTTGAACTGCTGAAATTTTCACTTATTTTGCAGAAAATGCTTCAAAGCATCGTTGAAAACAGTAAAAAGAGTGATGTTAGCAGCAAAAAATCAGCAGAAATTGATTCAAACACAACTAAAAATGTCCCAACTAAAAATACATATGAACCTCAAGACAAAAGGGACTTAGAAGAAAAAAATGTAGCAAATGTAAATAAAACTGTTTTAGGGATAGTAATAAAAAATCAGCATAACCCCATTGTTTCCACCCGGAAAAATGTCCTACCTTTTTTACTAACCTTTGAATTTTTTAATAGGAATGTACATAATTGCATGGTTGGCTCCGATGCATCATCAAACATGATGCCTCTATTTGTATGTCAAAAAATTAATGCAGAAGTATAACCTTCTGATCTTAAAATTATTCAGCTAGATCGAACAAATGTTAAAGTAATCAGTGAGCTTAAGAATGTATTGATTAGATTATCATCCAATCTTAAATTTCATCAGATTATTGATATTATCATTGCTGATATTCTCGAAGTTTATGTTTTATTTTTAAGCAGAGATAAGTCAGAACAACTGCACGGTTATTTCGCTATAGACTGGTCTCACTTGTGGCTGCCTGAAAAATGGACAGCCCAATAAAATCAGGATAAACTGAGAACGTTATCTTAAGCATACCGTGACATATTTGAATGTTCTAGATGAGCCTTTTGTTACCTCATTAAATTCAAAGGGAACGCAGGGGATGAATACCTTTTTCGATAACTTCATGACTAAAATTTCCCCTATCACAGACTGTTGTGCCCCAACAACTCCCCCTATATTTTTACAAAATTTAAAGGGCCCCGTTAGAATCTTGATAATTATAATGAGCTATAGAATCAACCTTTTCAAATAGTTCCATACCTTGGCTTGCTTTGAGACAAACTTAAGACATTCACTATAGTATGATATATTCATTACAAGAGTATATGTCAAAAGTTAGAAACAAGCATAAAAATCTCAATTTAAACAAAACGTTAATTTTTATCAACTGTTTACTTTCATTTAAATTATGATTATGTGTTCTTTCTTTTGCCCATTAGCAAGTTTGACTATTTTGAATAATGTGTTCAATACTTCCTCAAATAATATCTTGGTTGGTTTCTCATTTTCATGAAATCATTTGGTGATATTAATTAATTAATTTGGTGATATCTCATTTCAAAATAATAATAATAAAAGAATTATCTATCATTTGTAAAAAATAAAAATTAATATTTTTCTCTTCTCCATTAACTTGAAGCTTCTATAATTTTAAGATCATATTTGAAAGCAAATTATAAACATTGTTTGTTTATAAGTTATAGTTAGTTTAAATTCATTTTTTATTTTTCTAGATTTTGTTGTATTCACAGTTTTTAGGTTATTAATTTAGGTTTCTTTTTGTTTCACAGGTTTCTATTATCAAATATTTGATACGGATCTGATCATGTATTGATTTTATTATCCAAATACGTTCAATATGATTGATCCAAAAATAATTTTGGATTGCTACAAA
>SNQJ01S0089706.1:17900-31126 GCA_010110895.2 Picea sitchensis
GCCCCAACAACTCCCCCTATATTTTTACAAAATTTAAAGGGCCCCGTTAGAATCTTGATAATTATAATGAGCTATAGAATCAACCTTTTCAAATAGTTCCATACCTTGGCTTGCTTTGAGACAAACTTAAGACATTCACTATAGTATGATATATTCATTACAAGAGTATATGTCAAAAGTTAGAAACAAGCATAAAAATCTCAATTTAAACAAAACGTTAATTTTTATCAACTGTTTACTTTCATTTAAATTATGATTATGTGTTCTTTCTTTTGCCCATTAGCAAGTTTGACTATTTTGAATAATGTGTTCAATACTTCCTCAAATAATATCTTGGTTGGTTTCTCATTTTCATGAAATCATTTGGTGATATTAATTAATTAATTTGGTGATATCTCATTTCAAAATAATAATAATAAAAGAATTATCTATCATTTGTAAAAAATAAAAATTAATATTTTTCTCTTCTCCATTAACTTGAAGCTTCTATAATTTTAAGATCATATTTGAAAGCAAATTATAAACATTGTTTGTTTATAAGTTATAGTTAGTTTAAATTCATTTTTTATTTTTCTAGATTTTGTTGTATTCACAGTTTTTAGGTTATTAATTTAGGTTTCTTTTTGTTTCACAGGTTTCTATTATCAAATATTTGATACGGATCTGATCATGTATTGATTTTATTATCCAAATACGTTCAATATGATTGATCCAAAAATAATTTTGGATTGCTACAAATAATTTTATGAGCAACAACAGATAAAATTTGGAAAGGCATCAAGATCAGACAGACGATTTGGCAGAACTGATTGCAGCCAAACCGTGAGGAATGTGAAGAAAAAGTTGAAAACCCAGAACCAAAATGGACCCATTTACCTTCCGCGTAGAGATTTTCCCAAACAAATGCACTATTTGAGAGATATTTGGGTCTCTTTTAGAGGCAAATTTCAGGTGGCGAAAATTAATAATGATGCCCTGACTGTTCATTCAGTTTATAAATACATGAGAAAGATCAAAGCCAAAAGGATAGAAGAATTGGAGAGGAGGATTTTAATCCTTTCTCTTTTGTATATTATTGCTTTTGTAAACTTTTTATTTATTTTCAAATGGAGTAATGGATGGCTGAAATCTTTGGGAGAATGGACGAGTATTTTCAAAGAAGAATATGAAATTTCAGGTTGCTTAATGGCTTTCGTCCTATAAGTAAAATGGTTTTATTTTCATATAATATCTTCGTATTCTTTGAATAATTGATTATGCATTGATTTAAATAGCTTGTCTTTTTTATCAATACATGGTTAATTATTATCATTTATGTATTAATTTTTTCAATCTTTAAAGTCTATTATTCAAAAAAATTCTTCTAGGACTACAGAATGGACAAGTGATTCCCAAAACTTAATAGAACGACATATATGCATTTTGGCTTTAGCCTTTTGTTTATAATGTTGTTATTTATGTTTTTTTTAATCCTGTTACATGTACATGTATGATATCTTTAGATTAAATGATTTGTGATGTGTAGGAGGTTTATATTATAAATACCATCTATCATTTACTTCATCAAAATACAAATGCTCTTATTATATCTTCGATTTAAATAATGGGATTTATCTTTGAGTTTTAAATTGAATGATAAAATGCATAGATTGTTTCCAGATTTATCTTGTTGTAATCATGTATAATTATGAGATCACGGGTTTATGTTTTTGTTTCATTTTCTGTCATTAAAACCTAAGCTGCCAATACATGTTCTGAATTTATTTAGAACAGTCATAAGGTTCATTGCATATTTCTCTCTTGGACATGGTAGTTGGATGTTCACCACTCATGTAGATGCTTGGATACACCTCACTAATTCACTGACATGATAACTTCTTTGTATTTTTCTGTCATTTACATATCATTAAAACTAGAATGTATGGTTCGGCTTTGACTATCCACATGTTCATGTTTCATTAGCCTTTTTTTGCAAGAATCTTTAAATTTATAAAAGAAAAATGATAAATATTTTTATGTGTTTTCTTTATCTGCTTCCTAGAAGCAATCATTTTTCACATCGATTTTTGTAAGTTTTGATTAAAACTTTCATCTTGTAAATCATGTAAATAAACAAGACTTGTATATCATCTGCTTAAATACAACTACTATAGTTACATTTGAACATATGTACATATATATAGTGTGTTTAGTAATTAGTTAATCATTTCTATCTTTTATTTGTTTCTTTTATGATTCTTAGATTGGCTAACGGAGCCATTAAACCTGTCAGAACAAGTTACACCAAACGGCTTGGGTTATTTAGACAACCCCTGACCGAACTCGCTCTTCCAGTTGATGGACGATCAATTTTTCCCGTCAACACAAACCCAGAAAAACAATCTGAAGTAATGGTTTGCACTCAGATATCAGCTTCACCAAATGCACCAAGCACTACTAATGACACACATATCTGGTCCTTATATTTTGATGGATCTAAATGCCAAAAAGGAGAAGGTGTTGGTTATGTACTCATTGATCCTACAGGCAATAAAATTTTTATTGCTTGTCGATTAGAGTTTGAATGCACTAACAACATGGTTGAGTACGAAGCGCTTCTACAAGGACTTAGGAAAGCATTGTATATGGACGTGAGAAATTTGATACTATTCAATGATTCATAAATCGTGTTCAAGAAGGTAAGAAATGCCATACATTGTTTGTCATCGCATGTGAAAATCTACTAAACTGAGGTATGGAGTTTAATGCATAAATTTTCATCATTTAATATAAATTCTATTCCTAGTATGAGTAATTCAAAAGACAACTTACTAGCCAATGTTGCGTCTAAATTGTTCCTTAACAAAGGTCTTTCTCCTAATGCATTTTCGATCGAATTGTTGTTCAGACCGTCGATTTCAAATAACATCTCAAATTGGAGAGTATTCGATGATGACTAGCAGATCATAAATTTTTTTCATATGGAAGACACCTTCCATGATGCAGCCATTGATGAAGGCACTCATGATGAGAATCTTCGAGACTTCACGGTAATATATGATCCGCGATCTCCTGAATCAACATCCAAGCTAGTAAACTCCATCCCCAGATCTATTGTGAGATTGAAAAAGTTCTATGACTTGCATGATAAGTTTATAGGGGTAGTCAACTATAAAACTAACAGTTCCTCTTTGATCTATGAAACTGTTAATTTAGGAACAAAAGATAATCCTCAAAATATCAATGTGGGAAAGGGATGCTCCGAGCAAGAGAGATCCTCTTTCATAAAATTATTTACATAATTTAAAGATCTATTTTCTTAGATGTATGATGACTTGAAAACATTTGATCCAAACATCATACAACATGTAATCCCCGTGAATCCCCAGACTCAGTGGGTGTCTAATTTAGTCCCTGTAAGGAAGAAAACTGGTGAAATTCGACTTTGTTTTAACTTTTGTAACTTAATCCGAGCGTCTGACAAAGACAACTACCTAGATCCTCCAATGGAATAGATTCTACAACAGGTGTCTGGTTCCGAAAGACTATCTTTGTTAGATGGTTTTTTGGGATACAACCAGGTCCTTATGTCTCCGTCGGACCAACTTAAAACCACCTTCCATACCCCATGGGGCACTTACACCTAAAGGAAAATGTCTTTTGGACTGATAAATGTTGGTGCCACTTTCCAGAGAGAAATGGACATTGCTTTCCATGACCTCATTAACCAGTCAGTTGTGGTCTATCTTGATGATGTCACTGTCTTTTCTAAAAACAAGAAAGATCATTTGTCTCACCTTAGGGCTGTCTTGGAACAATGTCGTAAGTTCGACATATCTCTCAACCCCAAGAAATCAGTCTTTGTAGTAGAGAAGGGAAAATTGTTTGGGTTCATAGTATCTAAATATGGAATGATTATTTATATGGAAAGAAACCAAGACATTGCTAAACTTCCCCCTCCATATTCCAAAAAATCCATGCAATCCTTTTCAGGTAAGATTATTTTTGTCAGGAGATTTGTCCCGAGTTTCTCAGAAATGGTTAGACTGTTACAAAATTTAATTAAAAAGGATGTTTTGTATCGATGGGGACCTCAAGAAAGTTAGGATTTCGATTCAATTAGAAAATCAATAATAGAATCCCCTTCTTTGATAAGTCTAGATTTTCTTAGGATTTCACTCTTTACACTTTTGCATCTGACCGATCTTATGTTGTTGTACTTACACAGAAAATGCTGAAAGAAAGGAGATACCCATTGCCTTCATGAGTTTAAATTTTAAAGGAGCAGAACTTAATTACCCGGTGGTAGATCAGCAGACATATGTTGTTTTTAAAGCAATGAAACACTTACGGGCTTACTTGCTAAAAGCCAGAACCAAAGTTGTTGTTCCTTACTCGGCTGTGAGAAACCTGTTAGTACAAAAAGAGTTGGGTGAGAAAAGGGAAAATTGGATGACATCACTACAGTAATATGACCTTGAAATAACTCCTGCACAAATTGTTATAGGTCAAGGCCTATGTAAACTAGTGGTTGATTCGGTTGAGGAACAAGAATGTCAAATAAATACATCAATTGTAGATCGGCATAACTAAAAACAAATCAACTGTGCACAAGCTACACCCAATTCTTGGTATGAGAACATTAGATTCTATTTAATGCATGGATCTTCTCCCCGCAATCTTGATTCTAAAAGCAGAAGAGCACTTAGGCTTAAATCTGCATCTTTCCAGTTAATCAATTATATATTATTTCGAAAGAACTTTGATGGTGTTTTTCTTCGTTGTTTAGAAAAGGAGGAGTTCGGAAGAGTGATAGTCGAACTTCATGCAACTAAAGTCGGTGGTCACTTTGGTGGAGATACCATTATCCACAAACTGCTAAGGGTTGGGTACTAGTGGCCTACCTTGTTTATAGATGCCCATATGATGTCCCGCAAATGTGTAATCTGCCAAAAGTTTGCAGGTCGGGTGAAAAAGGCATCTTTTACTTTGCAACCTGTTACTGTAGATGCACTGTTTCAGAAATGGGGTCTAGACATCATAGGTCCAGTCAATACCCCTTCTTTGCAACAACATAAGTACATTCTTACAACAACAGACTACTTTACAAGATGTTTTGAAGTTGTATCTTTAAAAGTGGTCAACACCAATCAGGTAGTATCTTTTCTGAACTCCCACATCATTACTCGTTTCAGAATCCCCGAATGTCGAGTTTTCGATAATGCCTCTTACTTTTCGTCCCTTGATATGAACATTTTTTCTCTGGAAAAAGGGATTAAACTGAAATATTTTGCAAGCTACTACCCTCAAGGGAATGGCCTAGCATAATTGACAAATAAGAATTTAATCAAAATTATCAGAAGGACAATTTCTGAAAACCATAAGAATTGGCATAATGCATTGTATAATGCACTTTGGGCTGATAGGGTAACTCCAAAGGCCTCTATTGGTAATTCCCCTTTCTTCCTTATCTATGGAAGAGAAGCCATTCTCCCCCTGCATGTCTTACTTCCTTCTCTGCAACTATCGCAGAAATTTCAAGAAGAAGAGTGTCCTCCTCTAGAAAATTGGATAAATGCTTTATTAAAACTAGAAGAGGTGAGAACACAAGCCAAGGAGAATCTGGGTCAGCACCAACAAATTGTAAAAAAATGGTTTGATTCGAACTCATCTTCTGATAGGAATTTTGACATTGGAGATTTGGTTCTCAAGTGGGACAAAGCCCATGAGGGTAAGGGGGAACATACCAAGTTCCAAATCCTGTGGCTGGGACCATTTGTAATTTCTAAAAAATTGGGTCCTAGCTCTTTCCATATGCATAATTTGGAGGGATAGCTAGACACTTTCCCAGTGAATGGATGGGCTCTCAAGAGGTATTTCACCTGATGATTTCCAATCCACCTTTTTGTAAATATTTTGATTTTCTTTTTTATTTTTTATTTTGGTTCTTTTCATTTTTCTTGATTTTGATTTGTTTGCTAAATAAATATGTCTAAGTTGCCATTTCATTTGTTGAAGGGAATCTGATTTCTCATTCATTTGCAGAAGTTGTTAACATCTCAAACATCTGAACATAAAATGTTAAACTCACACCAGCATAAGTACATCTCTGTTCAAATCAGTGTTTCTAGTTTCTCATTGAAATTATTGGAAGACGCGATTATCCTTAACAAATTTATAACATCGTCCCTGTTTTAATGAAAACAACTCAGTGTGATTCCCCATCCTACAGAGGATTTCTTAACAGAAATATAACTGTCCAAATCATGATGAAAGTCATCAAAACAAAAAAATAATTTGTAATTGATCAATATTTTCATTCTATGAGATTTTCAGTGTCACCCGGCTCTCTTGAAAATCATGAAGTTTTCCCCAAATTTATAAACAAATTCTAGAGGGTTGAAAGAACTGTAATGTGTGGGAAGTGTTTGTAAACCCACCGATACACTGAAAAAGTATTATGGCAGTGGGTAAATGCAGTCATGATACCAAGGCAACTTTGTCAGGGCACTGAACAGGCCCGCTGGCGGCGAAGCAGTGTCGGGTTTAAGAAGATTCTCAGGTATGTCTTTTGATTTGATAAAGTATAAAGATGTTTTTATCATGAATGGACAACTCTTGGATAGGATAGAGGTACTAGAGTCGACTAAATGACATCCTTGCCAAGGCTATGGACATCTGCTGGTAGCAATGGCCCTGTCAACGGTATCGAAGTTATCTGTATAAACATTGCTACACTCGTAATCTAAATTAGATACCAGATTACATTTTTGAACATAAATACATATGATGTTGAACTTATTTATTAAATGAGTTATGATTGTAGTGCTTGATCCATTGTTGATTGTTTCTAAAAATTTATTTCATCTGACCCCCTGACATAAATGTTTTGGTGATGCAGAGATAATTGTTTCTCGCAATATGTCGCCATTGTTGGAAGCCAACATTTTGTGGATTTTTACCACAATTAAAATCACCACAAAGAAATTATACCTTTCTGTAGCTTCCACCTCCTTAAATTTATAAACATTCATGTTTTTGGGCTTCGAGGCGATGATTGGGATAAACTTATCTTATTAAGTTTTTCGTTTGAATTTTCATTTGTTTTGTTTTAAAATTCATGACTGTAAGAATGAAGTTTAAACAAAAACTTGGTTTGGGATAACGATGTTATAGTTGTATTGTCTACCTAATAAATTTCACTTTGAAGGCACCCATATATTGCTAAGCTTCAAGTTTTATGAACTCATTGATTGATTCGCTATCACAATTTTTATGTATTATGGATATCATAACTTAATTGGTTTTATGGTTCATCGATGGTTTTAATTTGTGAAATGTATGAATGCGCAAACATTTGATTAACATTCTATATGGGTTTCATGATTTCAACAGTCATATCAATATTCATGTCGCTTGGTACAGGTCTGATGTACCCACGACTTTACCTCACCTTGTTGTCCTGTGCATTAATGAAACCATTCATTATTCGAATTGGCATTTGATACTGGTTTAGGGTTTGATTTTCATTATGGGTAATGGCTCATAGTTCTGTGAGCCCTCTAGTTTTTCATTTTCCCAAACTCATTTTATTAAGTTATGGAAGTCTCCAAACTTTGTAGTTTTCGGGCCATTGTATTTTTCACATACCTCTCTCTACTACTCGTTTATTGGAAGCGTAAGTCTCCCTCCTATGATATCTATTAGGTATATTTCATGATGGCCATGGCCCCTGTGGTTTGAATCGAACCGAATGGATGTCAAGATCTTCTTTCCCATAATGATTTCATTGACGATTTGAAGGCTCACAGTCAGGATATCTCTTCAGGAAATTTGATGGTTACAACCTTGCGGTTGCACAGGCCTTTGCATAGACATTTGATGGGTTTAGGGCCAAGGTCGGGGATGTACAATTGGAGGTCATAGAAGACTCTGTCTCCCAAGCAACAAGACTCCCACAGGTAGGTGAAAAGTGGTTTAAGAATGCCAAAATGGAGGATGTTCCATGGAACCTGTTCATGGTCTCTCGCGAGTATACCTGCTTCCCTAAAGGTATTCCTATTAACCTACTAAAAACACGATGGCATGACCTTATTTCGATTTTGAAATAGTTTATAACCTGCGAGGGTAGGTATGGTTTGGTGTTTTTATACCACATCCGACTCCTTATGTTATTCATAGGGTTTGAATTGAACATGTTGTTCTACCTGGTAATGAGCCTATACAAAATGTCGAAATTCTTTAAGAGACAGAGAATGAATTCTCTGTCAAGCCTATTTCATCATAGGCTCATAAAAATCTTGTTGATATCTCGCCTATCACAAATAGAAGATAATTGGGAAAGTTTCCTGAGTTGAAATGGTTTTTCCCAGACCGACAACACAGTCAACCTGCCTTTAAATGTAAACCCATTTTTTGATAGTCCTGTGACCGAAAGTCAGGATTTCATTCGGCCAGATGGATGTGAAATTCATGAATATGTTTCCATTTATTTGCAAACCCCCATGGTTAAGAAATCACAATGTATTTTATTGTCCAAGAAATCGTTGGAACAAGTAGTTGACGAATTAAAAGGAAAAAATTTCCCTGTTCTTGCTAATGAACCTAATCAAAACCATAGTGACAAACCTACTGTTAGAAAATTTCGTAAAGGTAAGAAAAACCAGAGTTCATATTTGATTTTCATAAACAAGAGGCCTGGTCAATTGATATCTAAGAGTTTAAGGAATCGAAAAAAAGATCATTTGAGCTCAATATCTACGATCGAGGTCAATGATCACTTCTCAGATGAAGAAATCAACAATTTCCTTGCTCGGGAAGATTCGGATAACCATGTTGGCATGTTCATAGGAACAATGCACTTGTCATTGATGGCAAGAACACATAGGAAGGAGAAGCGACAGTGATCATTGGATCCCATTCAGAATTCTCGATGATCATCAGATCTAAATTAAGACAGGAGGAGCATGCAGATGGAGGACAGATCTTGGGCATTAGATCTGAGCGTGGGGACTGACCATCGTCTGATCCAGGAGAACCTGCATGATATTCAAAGTGAAAAGTGAAGCGGGTTCACAATATCCCGAAAGAAGGAGGACCGTCCGTCTTCAAGAAGGACACGTGGCTAAAGATCATCATTTCGTTGACTGAAAGGTCAAAGGAAGGAGGTGCCCTAACCTCTCAAACTCATGATATGAGAAATCACAATATAATCTCAGTCGTTGGATCGAGGACAAGTCTGGACCGTTGATCCAAGAAGGATACGTGAAAAAAGATCATCCTTTCGCTGACTAGAAAGTCAAAGTAATGGGGTTCACTAACCTCTTGAACTCGTGATATGTGAAATCACGAAATAATCCTAGTTGTTGTATCAAGGAAGAATTTGAGCCATCATATCCAGGAGGTGAATGTGGCATACCACATCAGAAAGGAAAGGTGTAAGACTACGCCAACAATGACACGTGGCACGATTAGACAACAACAAGTGTCAAGATGATTCGACATTTCAGGAACCTGGAAATCACAATTATGAGTGACACGTGGCAGCCACATGGATCATGTCATGCCATCGAGTAACATCATTCCAGGAGTTTAGTTTTGGGATTTTTAGCATCAAAACTCCCCCAAAGTCCTGAAAGATGAAGTTCCGGGGTGGAGGATAGTCGTCCGATCACCACGGAACGTGGAACATTGATCTGAAGAATGAAGTGCTCAAATGGCTATCCAGTGGTCATATATCATGGTCACATCATCGAGAGCAGAGCTAGAGAAGCCAAGATTTATTTCGGAGTTCATGACATGGAGAGTCAAGATGTGACAGGGGAAGGAGATAGGCTGGGTGGAAGACACATGGTAGAAGGAGGCAAAGGTGGTAAATGGAGGAGGAAGTGGTAAGAGGTTTAGGAGGGGCCTATACAAAACTGCCTCATTCCGGAACCCCCCCCTCATGTTAAAGGCAAAAAGGTGGGGGGGGGTCCAAAATTGAACCTCAGTCATAGATATGGGCACTTAAATACCGGCCCTTCAAACTTGCATGCTCCATTCCGGACCCCCCCCATTAAAAGAAGAATGATGAGGGGGGTCCAGAATAGAATCCCAACCATTGATCTGGGCACGCAAATCCTGGACGCCTAAATCAGCTTATTGCTTAATGAAATGCACATTTTGCGCTAAAACTTAGGATACGTGGGTTTTTAACCCACTTCTTGAAATATTTTCGCGAAAGGGGGCCGCCTGCTAGGAAAAAACCCCCCATACATGATTAGGTTATAACAGACAGAGAAGACGAAGAGTCTTGAGGCCATTTCCAGTGGAGAGTAGACTCATCATAGAGTCAATTGACATATGGAAGTGTGTCAAATACTGTTACAGTAAGTGAAGCCAAAGGACCTCATGAGAAGTGCTAGTGATTATGAACAGAGAAATGGAATGCAGTGGGATAGCGCATGAAGTAGGCACAAGGTGCACTGAGACTATAAAAATGGAGTACAGAGAAGAGATTGGGTGGCTATTGTCTTGAGTGTTGCATGCGTGTAAAAGCATGATGTGCAAGAGTTGAAGCATAGAAGAAGAAAAGAACAGAGAGGCATATCTGTGAGAAGAAGAGAAAGCCGAGGAGTGCATGCTAAGACAGAGGAGAAGATCAGAAAGCTAAAGAGGATGCAAGAAAGAAGACACTGAGGTAGGCAGAGCAGAGAAGCATAGCAAAACAATGATAAGCTAATGAAAACTATTGAATCACTGTAATAAATACATGGAAAGCAAAGTTTTACATTTCAGGGTGGTTGGGAGGTGCTAGGGAGGACTGTTGTCCTCAGAGTTTCAAGTAGGTGCTTGAACGCGGGGATTTATAGATTCTATATGGTTGTAGCCAGAGAAACCAGGGTGGCAGGGTGGTGCAAGGGAGAACATTGGTTCTCTGATATACAGGTTGGTGTCTTTATGACTAGAAGTTGGTGCTTCCATCTAGCTGGTGCTAGAACATTCAGGGATTTTGTACTTCCTTCTAGTGGGTGCTAGAGAAAACAAAGATTTGGTGCTCTCAGCAAGTAGAATCTTGAAAAACAGAGGTGGTATCCTCATTATGAGTTGGTGCTCATAAGAATGATAATGTACAGAAAATAATTATCATATAAAGAAGAAGAGGTTTTCACCTTTTATGGGTGTCCTCAGGAATATATGTCTATGTATTATACATGTGTGTGATTGATGTCGAATACTCTACTACTTATTTATTGTGATCATCATTGAGNCCCCCTTATCAGTTGTCCAACAAACCAATCTCTCAAAAATGAAATTGTTGGTCAAGTTGAGCAGTATGATTTTGTCTATAGGTTACCTCCGTGTCTCAAAGGACAATAGGGTTTCACCGGAATTGGTCACGACTTGAAACAAGCCACAGGGAAACACAAAATACCCATTGTTGAAAACATTCCACATCAGTCAGCTATTGCACCAGTACATTGTGACAATTTCTTAGATTGGATAGAACGGTATTACATGGATATTCTGTTGTTATAGGCACAAGTAAAATGTCTGATTGCTTGCAATTCTTTACTTGAACAAGAAAACCAAGAGCTGAAATCATGTGCAGAGAAAGCAAATAAAAGACCCAAAAGATCTGGTAATCTAATCATAAAAAATGCAACCAATTTCAATGCAATCATTAATTCGGAATGGTCTGGTCCTTCGCTTGCTAATTTCTAATGGTAAAAATGATTTTGTTTGATTTTATTTCATTCTGTTATGAAAAATTAAAATAGGAAGATTTAATTTCGATTTTCTTTGATAATAATAAGACTAGCTACAAAATCTTTGATTCTGTAGCCAGTCTATTTCTAAATATTAGTTAGCATTATTTCCTGAATATCAATTTTGTTTTTGCTATCTATCGAAAGATGATAATTATGTTGTCGTTTACATGGAGAAGCCATCTTGGATCATACACTCTATTATTCAGTAGTTTCTTTCTTTTATGTTTATAAAACTTTGTTATTATTTTTGCAAACCAACTCCTACAGGAGTGGTTTCCAGTTGTACTATTTTTTTAATACTATATATTTTTTGGGGATTGCACTCTATCTTGCATGATAAGAGGATGTGAATCCTAAGCTAGTTTAAATAGTAATGACTATTAGTAGTGAAGACATCTTTGGCGGGGATACATTATGGGCATATGATGTTTTTGAGAACCATTATGGAGAAGTTGTTCATCATTTGGATTTAGACCAGTGTGACGCTTACCCCATTATGTTTTTTCCTCCATCCTATGAAATATCGTAATGCTTGATGCAACTTTAGTCTGGTTATCATATGGTATTTCATATTATTAAGTACTTTAATTATGTCTGTAATTTGTTGTTCCATATTACATCTGTGAATGATCTGCCATTTAATTATTCTTGATTTATGCTAGATATTGAATGATGGATTATATGAATTCTTTGTATTGAGTTTCCTCTATTTATAAGTGTTCATTATTATAAGATCACCGGATCTATAAATTTATCATTATAGCATTATATTCTCGCTCCAATGCATCCTTGAGTTGATTCAAGGAGTATTATCTCTGTTTTGTTACAAGTTTCCCTCACATGCAGGACAATCAAAAGTCTTGAAATTGCACAGGAAGATAAATTCAGTTTAGTCAATGGTATTCCAAATAGAGCCTTACCAAACAAAATCTAGATATAGAAATGCTATCATAATTTCTTTTTAGTTCACTATTCATCATAATAACAATTCATTGTTCAACAGAATTTAAAAATGAGCAGCATGATAATGAATAACAAGTTTAGTATAATAAAAATGAACAATATAACAATAATGAACACAACATAATAATGATGATAAATAACTCAAACTGATGTTGTTCTGAAGCTTTTCCCAAGTTGAAGCTCTGCCCAAAACTGATTAACCTCCTAGCCAGCTAGGAACAACCTATCTGGTTCCCTAGCCCTAGGATTCCTTATGGTTTCCTAGCCCCCGAGCCCAAAATTCCCAGCAACAAGTGCCCCCTATGAAAGTCCTCAAGTTTGTAAGCATAAAACAGTTGCAGAATAGATACACAGTCCCAACTGCCTCCTCTCTTCTCCTTTCCCTTAGAAATTCTCAAACCAAAATAAAAATGAGATCCTCTTCCAAGTGCTCCCCTCCTCTCTTATCCTCCTCTCTCAAGTCCCCCTCATTAATCCCCCAACAACCTTATCCTCCCATTAATTCCCCAACAACCTTATCCTCCCATTAAT
>SNQJ01S0089706.1:34379-51048 GCA_010110895.2 Picea sitchensis
TATCTTACTAATGTTATTGATTTTTTACAAGATATACTTGAACTCCACTACTTTAGTACAATTAAGTCAACTCAACAATTAAACATAAATTGACTTATCTCAATATTGGAAGATAAAAAGTGATCAATACTTTGCTTATCACTTATTTAAACTTGTTCTAGATTCACCACATAGAGACACCTATAATATCCAATTTATCTTTTCCTACAATATAAATCTTATAAATCTTATATTTATTCCTTATTATCATACCCTTTTCTTACCTTACTAAATCATTATCCTTTTTATAGTATTCTAACATCATCATTCATTACTTTTGGTTTTTTTTTCATTACTTGTTTTCCATATCAACATTATCATATATAAATCTTATATGCATATTTTATTTCTACATCTCTATATCTCTATTTGTATTATGCTAGATATGAATTTAACCTTTAACATTTTCATCATGTATTTTATTAGCATTATCCTTAACTACTTCTTATATTATTCTCATTTAACCATTTAAATATAGGAACCATTGTACACAAATATTTTTATCTCGCTTATTTATTTATTTTTAAGTATACTATAATTTGACAATTAGAAATTATGATTAATTACACTCATACATTAATGAACAATGTTGTAAAAATTATTAAAAAAAGAATTTCTCCTTTTTTTTAAACCATTAATACCAAATGTACAACATTTTGATTTTAGCTCATTATTATATACATATGTACTAAAACATTAACCAATACATAACTTTATTTATTAATTCTAAATATAAATAATATTTGACTTTTCAATATTATATTACAATGAACTTTTAAATACAATAAAAAAAATATTATAATAAAAAAAAAAAATAAAAAAAATTAATCCAATTATAAACGAATTGCATACATTTCTAAACCAATACCCACGTGTGTTCCTCTCCTTGCTCCATGGCCAACCACCGAAGGGTGTGGCCATGGATTCCACACAAATCTTTCTCAATATACGCTTGATTTTGATAAAAAAAAAAAAATGTTGAGTTTCATTCTGTTTGTTGAGTTTTGATTGATTCTAACCGAGTTTTGATAGAGTGTAACCGAGTTTTGAGAGAATCCAGTGGAGTTCGACAATCTGGCAGAGTTAGTTGAGTTATGTTATAATAATTGATTCATATAATTTTAATATTTTTATCATGAATCCTTTACACTTATCCAAATAAGTGAGTACCTTGAATTCGACCACCACATTTATTGCTTATTAACTTTTAGGATAATAAAATCTAGCAAATATGAAATTTTAACTCCACCACGTCTCTTCATTTCATGTCGTGAGATTTCCTTCGCCTCGACCAGCTCTACCTAGCACATCCAAAACCTGTCACCTCGACTTTCTCCACCTACCTCATCCAAAATCTTGACAGGTTCTCCCTCGTTATGAGTGGCCTTAATTTCAAATTTTATATGTCCTCTCTTGCGTAAATAAATCCACTTCTTATATTGACGGGGCTCTGTATCAATGTACTCAATGTATTTGCATAATATTTACGAAACCTTAGTACAATGGTCATAATTAAGTGGGGGATGTACCTTAGAATCCCTAAAGATTTTGTTATGGAAGGACGGTTATTGTCTCCCACATGTTTCTACAGTTGTTGGGTGCAATTAGTAGCTACATAGGGATCCTCCCACCTGGCATCAGAGTATCTTTCTTAGATCATTGAACTGCTACAAGTCTTGGTCACATTGATTTGGTCAGGGGTCGATGCTTCTGTGGTGGTGATAGTGGATGCTTTGGTGGAGGTGGAAGTGGCTACAATGCCAATGGACAGGATCACCTTCCTCATCAACAGTTCAAAGACACCATTACCTTCACAGGAACAGGCAGCTTGGATTCCCCTAAAGCGTCACTGCTAAAGAAACTAAAAGTGTGGAGCCTGAACAGAAAAAAAAAACTAGAAGAAGAGGTTACACCAGGGCTTGCTTCTGAAAAATAAAGAGAACAAAGAAGAGGAGGGAAATGATATGAACCTTGATGAGTACGAGAAACTAATGAATGAGAAAAGGAAAACATTGGAAGAAAAAAAAAATGAGGAAAGAAAGGTTAATCTGGACAGGGATTTCGAGAAAATGTAGCTTGTTGATGAAATAAAAATAAAAAAATCATGATGGTACTAGTGCTAATTGCAACAACATGGATGTGAGGCTTCTTATAAACAAGAAAACTAGATGGGTCCTCTATGTGGAGGCGGGTAAGGATTTCGTGGATCTCCTCTTAGCTTTTCTTCTGTTGCCGACTGGTGCCATTGTTCTACTTCTGCAAGAACATGGCACGATGCCCTCCAAGTCAGTGGGAAGCATCATTAACATGTACGAAAGTGTCCACAAGTTGAATGTGACCTATATGAATACTAATAAATCCATTTTGCTGGAACTGTGCCAAGAATCCATCCCCTTCAATGGCTTGCCACTACTTCAAAATTCTACAACTCCTCACGAATATTATTCATGCCCCATCGTTAGCAATAGTTACACAAAGCACCAAATTAGTATTGTACTAGACCAGAAATGCTCCTGTGGCCAAGAAATAAAGACTAAATTGGTGTTAGTTAATCATTTCCCATCCCCTTCTTCTTCTGTGAATCCCTAGAGTCCTGCAGGGTACGTAAAAGACATGGTTACATTTATACTCACAGATAATTTGAATATCCTTCCAATTTCTACCATTATACGTATTACTCTCTTGAATCGACTACATGTGAAATACCTAAGCGAATTGAAGAAAACAACCATTGCAGTTGGCCCTGAGAAGGTTTTGGAGATGTTGGGGGTGTCTATGGATTCAAAGACCGCTTTAAATGATGTTTTTCTCCCCGAAATCAAAATCCACCTCTCAAGTCAAGTAGGGGTTGGGTCGGTGACTCGTTTTTTGGAAGTTAGGGTTTGATTGAGTAAATTCTATTCTGAAACACTTTGAGTTCAATGGTTGTTCACTCTAACACTAACACATTGGTCTCTTATTTCTATTCAATATATCGTTGTCTTAGAGGAGTTATGATCCTATATTCTGTTGTAGCCATGAAACTGCTGGAAGCAGCACTGAAGCAAGCTTCAAGAATTTGTGAGATCGCAGAGGTAAGATTGCAGAATGAGGAGTCCCGTTTTTGTGGCCAATAAGATCTCATAGGAGTTACATTTCTGTGTTGTTTGTTTTTTACCCTCTCTTTTGCAGGAATTATAAACAGTGTATGATTTCAATTTATATTGTTTTCACTTCACTGGAACAAGCAAATGCAAGGAATGAAGCAGCAGAAGCACATGACTACATTTACTTCACATTTGGGTTCAAGCATAAGAAACATCAATCCTGCTTACCATGGCCAGTGGTTAAGGCTTCTGCCCTCATGGCAAAGAAGTGCAAGTGGGATGGGCATTTGGGTTTCAGAAAAGTACAACTATCAGGCATATGCAGTAGCAGTTATGCTTACGATGGTCAGTGGTTAAGGCTTCTTCCATCAAGGCGAAGAAGGTGGAATGGGAATTTGGGTTTCAAGAGAATATAGTTATCTTCAGGTACAAGGTGTAAGCTATTGTGCACCTCGCACCCAACATAATATTTTAAATCAAGTTACATTTTCTCTTCCAGAAAAAAAAAGGTACACATAATGCTTAGGATTGGTCTATGGACACAGTGGTAGTGGGAAGACAAATTTGTTGCAGGTTTTTGGTGGCTTAGCAAAACCAATAGAGGGGTCAATCTATATTCAAAATACTGGCCTAGATGGACAACTGAATCAATCTCCAGAAACATTATCGGCTTCAAAGGTTATTTTTGGTTGATATTGTGTTGGAGGAGCTCACTTTTGGATGGCCGAGGCAATTGGAAGATCAACTCTTAAGGAAATGACTAGTGATGAGGCTTGAGTCAGCTATTCGAGCTGTATGTAACCTTTATTAAATTCTTTTTTTCTTGTTTGTATCTCATTTGAATCTTTTTCATCTCCTTTCTTTTTATTGGTACATTATTTGTGTATTGAATAGGGATATTCGCATGATAGTTATGAAGGTTACTTCTTTGAATTGTTGAAATATAACTGGATAGCTATTTTCCGCATACTACTCACAAAACTAGATAGATTCTATTGATCAATGTGTAATAGGTTGGGCTGAGTGGGATATCCTTAGATTTTAATCCACGCTCTTTAAGTGATGGTTTCAAGCATCGTCTTGCACTGGCAGTTTAGCTTGTACACATGCTAGACATATTGTTTTTAGATGAGCCTCTTGCAGGTCTTGGTAGTGCCCTTAACCTTCTCACTGTTATTTGATTTTGAAATATATTGAGAATACCTGTAATTTTGTGCTCTGTGAGTTGTTTTAAAGTTTGAAAGTAGCATTGTTTTATGATTAGAAGAAGCATACAATGCATACCAGATTATGAACAACTCTCTCTCCGCCTCTCTTTGTTCACTCAAAGAATCATGGGAGTTGTGTTTCATATGGTGGAAAATTAGTAGTTTTTTTTTTTTACATAACAAAATTCTAGCCTGACAATATTTTCCTGAAGATTTCAGAAAGCTTTAATACCACATAAATTTAGTAGTTCACCAAAATGTTATAAAACCAAATTTATGGAGTTGTATAGAAGTAAAACAACAAATAAAACAAGAGGGAGAACCTCCTCACTATAACAACCCAAATTGGCATAAAGACAAAATCATACTGTGGGTGGTCAAGCCCAGGTTTTAGTATTGAAACTGTGCTCTGATACCATGTGTAAGGTCTGTCCAAACAGAGCCTTACCAAAAAAAATGTAGATATATAAATGCTATTATAATTTCTTTTTAGTTCACTATTCAGCATAATAACAATTCATTGTTCAACATAATTTAAAAATAAGCATCATGATAATGAATAACAAGTTCAGCATAATAAAAATGAACAATATAACAATAATGAACACACCATAATAATGATGATAAATACCTCAAACTGATGTTGTTCTAAAGCTCTTCCCAAAACTGATTAACCTCCCAGCCAGCTAGGAACAACCTATATGGCTCCCTAACCCCAGGATTCTTTACGGTTTCCTGGCCCCTGAGCCCAAAATTCCCAACAACAGGGCCCCCCTATGAAAGTCCTCAAGTCTGTAAGCACAAAATAGTTGCAGAATAGATACACAGTCCCAACTGCCTCCTCCCTTAGAAATTCTCAAACCAAAATAAAAATGAGATCCTCTTCCAAGTGCCCCCTCCTCTCTTATCCTCCTCTCTCAATTCCCCCTCATTAATCCCCCAACAACTTTATCCTCCCATTAATTCCCCAACAACCTTATCCTCTCATTAATTCCCAAACAAACTTATCCCCCCATTAATTACTTCACCCACTTTTAATAATAAAATAATAAAAGACTCATTTACTATATTTTAATAATTAATTAAATTCAAATTTAAAAATTAGGATAAAATTAATCAATTTGGGTTGTTACAATCAATTAGTTACAAGTTAGTTTACGTGTTATTTATTTAAAATATTTTGTTAATGAAATAAGAACAACATGAATTAGCTTTTGATTGTTCACGTATTCTTATTTAGTTCTATTTAATTAGCATTAGTTAGTTTTAGATCTTTAGATATTCAAAAGAAAACGAAAAAATGTATGTGCTTTCTTTATCTCTTCTATAAACACTTTAAAAAAACATTTGTTTCGCAAGATGTCAAGCAAATCTTGTACACTGTACATAAACTGTTTATAATCATATGCACATATTCGTGTTTCCATTTGAACATTTGTAATTATTATATTATTAAGTATCATAGCTTTATAAATTAGTTTCTTTTCTTTTATTATTTTTTAGGACTTTAGTTGGCCAACAGAGCCATTAAACCCGTCAGGTCATTTCATTCCAAACGACTTGGGTTATTTAGACAACCTCGGTCTGGATTTGACCTTCTAGTTGAAGGTGTGTCAGTTATGCTCGTCGGCAAAGACACAACCTGTAGATCCCAACACCAACTGAGATGTGAGGAATCCAACCCTCAATTACAAGATTCAGCTTGTAGGCAGAAGACAATATGTCCAACCTGTACCAATAACCTATCACAATATGTACCAATCAACCTATACTATAAACCATGTACATCAATAACTCACACAACTTGTACCATCACAAGTGCATCAACTATGCACAACATATCATGTCACATCATCATGTCTCCTCTATCAAATTAAACCTGATCTCATGGATCTCATGCTCATGATCACAATAGCAATACACAACATGAAGACCATATGCCAAATACCAACAAAAAATACCAACTGTATCCCTCAACAAATTTGATATATGTAGCAATACTGGTCAACCAATACCATCTCAATAGCTAAACCCTAACTCACAAAACATACCTCAAACAAGATGTGTCATATCTCTCATAAATAGACTCCAACCATGCATTAAAGATTATGTCAATATAACCAGCTATGAAACAGTGTTAAACGTTAGTAGATCTTCCTCATATCAACTCTACAACAAGCTCTAAACTTCCAAGAGGCCATCCAACAAATTTACAAGCCAAACCCTCAACCAGATTCATAGATTCAACCATACATTTTTCTTCTTGTAGCTGTGGATCTATTATAGATTTGTTTCTCTAGCCATGTTTTTGTTTCCATGATTTTTTTTCCGCAGTTCCACTTTCGTGATTATGTTGTCGCGGTTCTACTTCCATGATTTTGCTGCCACAATTTGGCTGTTGTGATTCTA
Source organism: Picea sitchensis (assembly GCA_010110895.2). Classification (NCBI taxonomy): domain Eukaryota; kingdom Viridiplantae; phylum Streptophyta; class Pinopsida; order Pinales; family Pinaceae; genus Picea; species Picea sitchensis. The sequence continues at coordinate 41,122 of SNQJ01S0089706.1, forward strand.
CTGCTGCGGTTTTTCTGTCACGGTTCTGCTGCCACGATTTTTCTACCAGGAATTTTATGTCAGGAATTTGATCCATCAATAATACCTACCCAAATAAACTTTCACAAATGGATATTCAATTGCATTCAAAAATCATTTTCATAAGGGACGTTTTCTCTAATATTTATACTCTCCAAGTAGTGTTCTCTAGGGATTCTCTTCTAACCAACTTCCTTCTTTTAGGTCTGACCAACTTCTAACCACTTTGTCCACTTACAACCACTTTATCCACAAATAGTAATCTCACCACTTCTAGTTGCAACTAATTTATTTTTAATTATTTTCTTTTTGCAACAACTTAACCCATGATTAACTCCTAGTTGCAACCAATTTGACTAGTTAACTTCTTCTAGGAAATTCTAGAATAAATTGACTTCTTTGACCTTCTAGGGGCTTCTAGACAAGTCATGAGGGTTCTCCAACTTCACTAAGCCATATCTCCTAAAAAATGAGGAACTACATGACATACCACATATCGTCGAAAATTGCAGGACATGTACTATCCATCTAGAATAGTATCACCTACAAATTCACTGATCTTCATTACACTATTCCTCAATAAAACTTGGGTTCCTTAACCACACTACTTGTATTACTCAACCACTTAACCACATGTTGTCATTTCTCACATGTTCTCATTTCCCAAATGCCTAGCCCAACCCAGGAAATGTACCCCTTCTCTTTTGAACAATCCTTTGGCTATCCCACTTCCCTTTTGGTGCTTCGGAAATAGGCCAGACATAAATTATCATATCCATGTAGTTATTTCCATGTAATGAAGATCAGGAGAAATCGCAGTTTTTCTGCCGCGATTTTTCTACCAGGAATTTTCTGTCGGGAATTTGATCTATCAATAATACCTACCCAAATAAACTTTCACAAATGGATATTGAATTACATTAAAAAATAATTTTCATAAGAGATGTCTTCTCTCTTATTTATACTCTCCAAGTATCTTTCTCTAGGGGTTATCTTCTAACCAAATTCCTTCTTTTAGGGCTAACCAACTTCTAACCACTTTTTCCACTTACAACCACTTTTCCCACAAATAGTAATCTCACCACTTCTAGTTGCAACTAATTTATTTTTAATTATTTTCTTTCTGCAACAACTTAACCCATGATTAAATCCTAGTTGCAACCACTTTGACTAGCAAACTTCTTCTGGGAGATTCTAGAATAAATTGACTTCTTTGACCTTTTAGGGGCTTCTAGATAACTCATGAGGGTTCTCCAACTTCACTAAGTCATATCTCCTCAACTGTGAGGAACTACGTGACATACCACATATCGTCAAAAATGGCAGGACATGTACTATCCATCTAGAATACTATCAGCTACAAATTCATTGATCTACATAACACTATTCCTCAACTAAACTTGGGTTCCTTAACCACACTACTTGGATTACTCAACCACTTAACCACATGTTGTCATTTCTCACATGTTCTCATTTCCCACATGCCTAGCCCAGCCCAGGGAGTGTACCCCTTCTCTTTTGAACAATCCTTTTGCAATCCCACTTCCCTTTTGGTGCTTCAGCAATAGGCCAGACATAAATTATCATATCCTTGTAGTTATTTCCCAAAAATGCACCCACAACCAATTCTCAATAGCTCTCCCACCTGGAGAGACTTCTCAAGGGCCTGACAACTCGCTTCTTCAATGCACATGGTGCTGAAAATCCACTTCTTTGACTTAAATGACCTCAGTTTACTGGTTACCAATATCTCCTAGATATTCCAGAGTATAGGTACGACTATCACTGGTACTGTACGTATGGTAGGAATTAATGAGAGAATAATGAGAATCCCCCAAAATAGACTAAGTTCCTCCAATATATTTACATGTTCCCAGCTTGCCACTTGTCAAGATGGGAGTTGCATGAGCCCCACTTGATTATATGTTTCTCTACTTTCATAACTTAGGATGATATACCTTGTAACTTAAACTTTAAGAAATATTAATATAATATTCCCCTAAGCTTAAGCTCCCTTCACTTACCACCCCTTCACTCTAGTGGATTTCTATTCCCCCATATGAGTGATTACATATTACAAAGATAGGCTCGTTGCCATTTTAGCATCTGGGCTCTTTGGCCTACATAATCACAAGGCACTCTGGCCCAAAATATCTTAGCTCACCAGCCTATGAAGCATATGTACATTTACAACATGGGTTTCATCCTAGGGGTATTACAAGGAATAACTAATGGAGTTATTTCTTAGTGTGGTCATAGTGAGCTACAAATAATTGAGTAGTTATAATGCTAACATATTATCTATTAAAAGGACAGTATCCATCGTTGTACATAGTTGATTGAGTTGAGAAATAGTTTTTATTTCCCTTTTCTTTATGGATACTTCTCTTTGGAAGGTTTTACCATGTAAAATATCATGTACTTTATGAGTTTGATGCTCTTCTATGATCTCGTGACCATTTTCGATTTCAAAAATTCACCCCATCTGATACACTTTTGACCTCATGCCAAGTGCATTTTTTTCCGATGCTCTAACATACAACCTAGCTACAATCAAGAGTGCTGAAATAAAGAGGAAACTTCAGCATCTAGTAGTTGAAGGTCATGTACAACACACAAAATCTCACTATGTCTTACTGATGTTTAATATTCACAAGAATAACGAAAATGAATGGATACTCATCACATATTATGAAACACTCAATAATATCCTTCTCAAGAATTATAATCATTTACCTCATATTTAGGACCTACTTGATCAGCCTGTAAGTGCCCTGCATTTTTCAAAAATGGATCTTACTGGAAATTATTGCCATCTTTGGATGGAACTGCGTGACACTTGGAAAACAATATTTAAGAGAAATTTTAGCATGTGTGAATCATTAGGCATGTCATTCTTCCTCACCAACACCCCTGCTACCTTCATGCTCATTATTAATTATATATTCCATCTATATCTTGGGCATTTTGTGGTCTAGTTCTATCTTGATGATCTTTAATCTTCAATTATTCTAAGACAAACCATCTCTATCACCTCTACACGTTTTTGGCTCTCCTCCAATGTTGAAAACTCCAGGTAAATTAGTAAAGCTATTTATTTTGACAAACTTTCATTAAATATTTGGGTTTCATCACAAATCATTAGGGAATACCTATGAAACTTTGCAACATATTGTTGGCCCTCGACCAAGTTTTTAGGAAACCTTAGTCAGGTTTCGACCAGTTTTTGGACTTCGACACATTGGTCGAGGAAGGAGCGCCCAGGCGAAGCTGAGATCGCAGATCTCACTTATTTTGCGGGCTATGTGGACCCAATAAGGGGTCCTCTAGGTTTTTTTTAATGGGTTATGGGATGTCATCCCATGGGGTTTACCCATGATTAGGCCTTATTGTAAAGGCTTGTAAAAGTATAAATAAGTAATAATGTATGATAGAAGAGGGAAGTATTGGTAGCTAAGTGAAAGTAGTTTTGAGTTGCTTTGTGAAACAGGATGTATATGTGTTAAGGCTCTATGCTCAATAGATAAATTGGCTCTGTGCCTTGACCTAGTTTTGGAAGGAGGATCCGGTGCTCAGTGTGCAGATCTCATGTTTGGTGCGAAGCTCTACTCTGTGGCTCAGTGCACAGGAGCAAATGAATGTAAGATCTGGATGAATAATAAAGAAGACGAATAAATTGGTGGATGTAGCCCCACACTGGGGTGAACCACATATATCTTGTCTCTTTGGTTTTGTTTGTGCTCTGTTGTTTATGTCATGAATCTACTCAGTGCTTTGATTATTATGTATCATAGATAGATATGTTGATGCTTAGTGCTTTACTTGTGTTAAAGATAAATGAATGTTAGATCTAACTCAGTGTTATGTGCTAAGTGGTTGAAGTGCTTAATCTTTATTGTTACTGCACCAATCTATCTTTGGGTATGTTCTGTGATGTTAATAAAGCTAATAAAATAATGCATATCTCCCTCTAAGCATTACTAGAATACTCCGTGAAGTGTTTTTATCACATATATGTGTCCCATCTTGGTTACAGACACCTGAGTCCTGTAACCCCCCCTACTTCTACCTCGGGTGAGACTTCGCCTGCTTTACAGGTGTTGCCGAAAGGGTCGGTAGTTAGGGTTTTGTTGGTGCATTGAACCCTGGGTCTGCCCCTATGCCAACAAATGGTTCTGTTACCGAGACCTGAAACTGTGATTGTTGGGAACTGAAGTAAATAAAATATAATCTTTGTGCGTAGATATGTTGTTGAAGTGCGCATTACTCTACTTGACTTGTGAAGCTCTGTGCCAATAAATAAATCCGATCTGAAGAAAAGAGGTAAGATCTTAAAAGAGTTAAAGATTTATGCTTTGATAAGACTAAGATAAGTGAAATTTTTTGTTTCAAAAGCATGAATTGAAGTACGTTTAATAGATTTTGTCCTAGTCTGAAGGCTAGGGAACAGTTGGAAGAAAGAGTTGATCTGAGTAAAGTTAATAGAAATGAAGAAATATATGTTATTCCTATGCATAGAAAGAATTTTTGGACTAATAAGTGGATGCAGGAACCTAGAAAGATTTTTTGTAGATTGCAAGTACAACAACACTGTGATCCTAGTGTGCAGTACATAAGAGGTTGGGGAATGTTTAAAAGAAAATGAGGATTAACTTTGTTTTATAACTGCAGAAGACCGGGACATCTTACTAAGGAATTCCCTGGCGCAGGTCCTATTTTCCTTTGTTATAAGATTGTTGGTCATGAGGTTGAGGATTTTCCAAGGATGATTGCTAAAGTTGAACGAATGAACATTAGACAAGAAAAATATGAGGGAAGTCAAGAGACTAAGGGAATGTTAGAGAATCATAAAGAGAAATAATCATAGAAATCTCATACTACGTTATTACAGTTGAAATAAATGATGGATGTTCACAAATATGTCAGTTTACCAGAGATCCTGAAAGTAAAACAACACATAAGTACAAGAATAGAAGACTTCGACATAGACTGTGTCTTCGATGAGGAAACACAAGTAAATATTATGACAGAAGACACTTGGAAAATTTTGGGAAAGCCTACTGTGGTAACTTCAGTGGGAAGGATAGGCTTGTTTAAGGGAAAGATGATAACCTTATGTGGAAGAGTTACTAATGTACCTATTATTGTTCATGGAACATCGACCAAAGAGGAATTTGAAGTCATTAATTTTACTGGGGACAATGCCCCTTTCCCACTTTTATTAGGTAAACCTTGGATTGAGAAGGATCAAATCAGAAGGAAAGCAGAGGAAGAAGCTACAAAAAAGAAAAAGAAAGAACTAAGGGATTTCATATCCAGAAAAATAGATTGACTAATAGAAGAATCAGAGGATAAGTCGAAGCAACAGAATGAAGTAACAATGTTGGAGGAATAGAAAGCAAAATAATTAGCTATCAAGGTTGAAAGAATGAAAAAATATTCGAAGGACCTATCTATTCAAGAAAGAAGAATACCCACAGAGGAATTATTAAGAGAAGGGATATTAACTTCAAACCCTTTGAGGGCACATCAGCAGTGGGAAGTCACTACGTTAGGGGAAGATAAGAATAAAAATGGAAAGAGGATTCCAGAAACAGTTAGGGAGACTCAGATCACAGGAAAGGAGGCAAGGAAACTCAATAAAAATAAATCTAAGTTGGAAAAGATGCAAGAAGCTACAGAGACCAGATGAAAGACTGGAACCTTGCAGGAGGCAGGTCTGCAGAATTTGAACCTCGCCGGAAGAGCAGGACCATGTAGAATGGGACTTCATCCTAGTGAATCTATATTATCATTGGAGGTGCCCTGACCATTAGAATGACACTCCAGAACAGTTAGAAAACACATTTATGGGTCGATGGACCGCTTTTGGGACGTTTATACCATGCCATAATAGACAGATTCACATTGATGGAAGAATTCTTGGACGTTGGAAGAATTCGTTATGAGGCCTTGCTTATTTAACTTGTTGGTCGCTACGTCGGGACCACTTTTTGCTACCCGTGATTAACTTAGCTAATAGTGAATTTCCTAAGTGTCGATTTCTGTTATCTAAAGATAGACCTTTCCATTCGTTATTTACCCCTCGTGTCTATTTTCCTACCTTGACCTGTCTGTTTAAAAGTTAGAATGTCGGGCGAACCTAGTGAACTAGAGAAGTATGTCGAGGAGGTCCTCAAGAAGATAATGGCCGACAAACTGTTATCTGAAGGTGTCCAGGCATCGTTGACTAGGGGAATGTAGGCTTCGACTTCGACTAGACATTGTTCTGGCTGTGTTAACCCCATGACTAAGTAGCGAAGTAAGCATCACGACGATCTGGCTAATGCGAAGCAGATCTGGTCGATCCTACCAGAGTATATCCCACCTTTGGTTGGTGTCGTTAACTGTGAAAACATCCCACGATATTATGAGTACACTCTGTTCATCGCATACATTCCAAGGGGAATACGCATAGTCGGGAGTCAGTTAGGACATATCCCACTGCTGAAGAACAACGACTTCAATCTAGGCGACAGTAAGAAATATGCTATGCTAGCACCCCACCACTACTGGACAAAAGCCTTACCTCATTTCCCAGCCATGGATTAAGGGACTAGCGCAGTCCAGTGTGCTAAATGTGATGAAGATTCCCCATTTTTCCGTCACCAGGAGGTTAACGCTTGTGTTTAACTCCTCTTGTCGTGCTATCATGGCGGATACATGTGGCTCAACCGAAGGATTACTGTGGATCCAATGTTGATCCACCATATTACATTCTTAAGCATGAAGGGACCTGACCCTCAACATTTTTATCCAGGGAAGGCCTCAGATCGCTCCCTGGCACAGCACATCAAGGAAGATTACAACGAAATCAAAAAAGGAAAGTGAGGTTACAAGGTAGCCTCTATCCAAGATGGCACAGTGCGCCTCGCTTGCCAACTCATAGCTGGAAAGATCGTAAGGAAAACCCGCCCCACACTGGTCACTAGGTTCATGGTGGACCTCACAGGAAAATGTGTGGAGGGCATGCAAATGAACTGGGCAAGTTACCTCATCAATGAACTAGACAAATATTGTCGCGAAGCTCAGGATTTGGGATACGAATTCCACTTCAACTGGATGATCATTTTGATCACATTTATCTCTTGGAAAATGCATGAAGGAGCCACCTTTCCAGAAATCGAACCATCGGAGTCGTTGGCTGCTAGGTTTTCAACCTTGTGGTACACCAATGACATGATGAAGTAGTGGCAGTCCAACATTGTGTTCCATGCATATTATCATTAATTGAAGGTCTCCATCGATTCATTTCCACGCATGACACTGTGCACCCTTCACTAGTACAGATCAATAGCCAAGTTTCTCACAGATCCACATTTCATCTATATCACTGCATGTAGAGATGAGAACAAGGAAGAGTTATAGTCGTATTATAGGCTAACATATGAAGACATGGAGCATATCACAAAGAAATGGCCGAAGGAATTCCTTGTACCCATCATTTATGTAGAATGCTCTAACACTGACACCATAGGAATCCCCATGGTCACCCAAGTTGAGCATGTCGAAAAATCCAGTGGGACAAAGAAGAAGAAGAAGCACAAAGAAGTTCAGGATATAGAGACCGATGAGGAGGACAACGCCTCTGAAGAAAATGTATCTGGATCACTAGGAGGAGGAGGAGACGAAGCAAATGGACAAGGAGAAGGGGATGAGAAAGGAGGAGGAAAAGCTACACCACTGGAAGATCCCCCCTACTGGAACAATCACACCGTAGAAGAGGAATGTTTCTTCATAGAAACCTTTAGCTAGGAAGAAGACGCATGCTAGTAAGCCCCGGTTAGAGGCCACACTCAAAAAGGACGATATTAGTCTGGTTCACAGAGCTATGGAGGACTCTTCTGAGGATATGTTGCATAGATATGGAGCGAAGAAGGAAGAGCTATATGGAAGGGTCGAGAAGGAACTGAAGGATGTACAACAAGCTATTCGTTCAGTCCGTATAGTGCCTGTTGCACCTTCCTCATCACAGATTACAAAATTAGGGGACGAACCAACCCAATTGAGAAGACTAGCAGATGCGACAGAAGCTTGACTTCAGAAAGTCCAAGAAGAGAAGGAGAAAGCTACATAAGCTTTGAAACAAGAGAAAGATGAAGACTTAGAGCAATTACAAGTAGCGCGCTACAGTGTAGTCTCCTACAAAAGTGAGAGAGAAGAGTTTAAGGCGATGCTCCAGGAGGAAAACGATCAGCTACAAAGATAAAAGTATCAGTTTCTTGCAGAATAGGGCACAGTCAAAGAAGTAGTGATTAAAGCATATCATTTTGTGCCAGGCTTGGAATAGGAGGAACAAGAGTCAAACGAGGCTCAAGTGGTGAAGCACGTTGAGACCATCTAGTAGCTTCAAGTGAGGATAACATAGTTGGAGGTCCAAGCAGTACCCAACGCCCTGCAGGAGGTGCGTGACCAGAGAGAGGAAGCAGCTAAGAACGCAGTAGGAAGGATAAGATCCCTCACCTCGGAGTGAAAATAGTTGAGCGATAGAAGCGCATAAACATATGAACACCTCAAGAAAGAAGTAGATGAAGTTACTCACTGCAATTGAAAGAATGAAAATATCCCAAGAGCAGCGCGCAGTACAGCAACAGATTACTGCCATCTAGGGAAGATTAATGGAAGTCACATAGAAGCTTCAACTTATGCAGGACGAATCCTGCAAGGTGTTTGAAGAGATTGATGGACAAGGCTCGCAATTGGACCAAGTGGTTGCAATAGTGGAACAACTCTTGGAAGGGTTTGTTACAAAGAAAATGATGCAGGAGCTCACTGAGCAGGAGGCTTAGGTGAAGCAACAAGTCGATGCAACTTGAGTTAATCTAGACGCCTTCGAAGTAGCATTGACCAGAACTGAGTGACTCGGGACAAGTCACAGGTGAGTGTTGGGGGTATGTTGGCCCTCAACCATGTTTTGAGGAAACCTTAGTCAGGTTTGGACCACTTTTTTTACTTCGACACATTGGTCGAGGAAGGAGCACCCAGGCGAAGCTGAGATCATGGATATCACTTATTTTGCGGGCTATGTGGACCCAGTAAGGGGTCCTCTAGGGTTTTTGTAATGGTTTATGGGATGTCGACCCATGGGGCTTACCCATGATTAGGCCTTATTGTAAGGGCTTGTAAAAGTATAAATAAGTAAGAATGTATGATAGAAAACAGAAGTCTTGGTAACTAAGTGCAAGTATATTTGAGTTGCTTTGTGCAACATGATGTATATGTGTTAAGGATTTGTGCTCTATAGAGAAGTTGCCTCTATGCCATGACCTAGTTTTGGAAGGAGAATCTAGTGCTCAATGCGCATATCTCTTGTATGGTGCGAAGCTCGGCTCTATGGCATAGTGCACATGAGAAAATGAATGTAAGATCTGGACGAATAATAAAGAAGATGAAGCATTTGGTGGACGTAGCCCCACAATGGGGTGAACCACATATATCTTGTGTTTTCGTTTGCTTTGTGTTGTGTTGTTTATGTTACGAATCTGCTCATTTCTTTGATTATTATGTATGATAGATAGATCTATTGATGCTTAGTGCTTTACTTGTGTTAAAGATAAATGAATGTTAGATCTAACTTAGTGCTATGTTCTAAGTGGTTGAAGTGCTTAATCTTTATTGTTATTGTTTCGATCTATCTTTGGGTATGTTCTGCGATGTTAATAAAGCTAATAAACTAATGAATATCTCTTTCTAAGTGTTACTAGAATACCTTGTGAACTGTTGTTATCATAGATCTGTGTCCCAACTTGGTTACAGACACATGCATCCTGTAACCCCCACTGCTTCTGTTGGATCATGTTGTCATTGATGCCAATGGTTTGATTGATTGATGTCAAGTGATTGATTGATGTCAAAGGATTGATTGATTGA